>JACTOM010000194.1:1753987-1889364 GCA_015832385.1 Elymnias hypermnestra | reverse complement strand
ATAATGACAGTTCACTGCGTATATATATTAGAAAACTTGTTGTATGTACATAAAAACATTGACTCTTTTAATAAAAAGAGTGAATGTATATCATATAACTTACGAAACAAAAACAAACTTGTTGTAAATTCTAGTAGGCTGCATAAAATTAACAACTCATTTAAGGGTAACTGTATACGTTTCTATAATAAACTCCCACAAGACGTTTTAGAAATGTCAATTAATAAATTCAAAGTCTTTGTTAAAAGAAAGTTGATAGAAAAATCGTATTATAAGTTGCAGGAGTACTTAGACGATAGAAACGCGTGGGAGTGAACGAACTGCTCTAATTTGAATTGAAATATATTAAACTAATATGATATTGTAATGATGATGATAACAAAAAAACAAAACACCCGACTGAGTTTGTTGAGGGCTCTTCTCGGATCAGGGCGCGAAGGAACCCTCGTAACTTTAAATTTTAAGTCATTCTGGAGTATCATCATCAGACGTACATTAGAATTAGAGTGTGGAAAAGAAAAGGAAAAAAAATATTTGCCGATTCAAAAGTGCTTTAATATGCCTACTTGAATAAAGATATTTTGATTTGATTTGATTTGATTTGTTCCTGGACCAAATCCAGGACATTTTAAATAACGGCCAGGTCAAGAGTACTCTAAACCGATGAACTTTTATGAAAGGTTTAATGAGAATGAAAGAAACGAAGGAGATATGCAAGGATTGTGGCAAGTGGAAGGATGTTGTCTCTGCCTACCCCTATGGGAATGAGGCGTGATGCTATGCATGTATGTATGTCATGTCAAGTTGCATATTACTGGCTGCGCTTAACTATAATCTTATCTGATGGTAAGTTTAAGATGGTAGCGGGTTGGTTAAGGTGGTAACTAGCCACAAAATTAACACCAGATAAGTTTCAAATGAATTATAAAATGCAATTTCTTAAATCTTCCCTGTAGGAAATCAAACTCAAGATCTCTGATAGCGAAGCCAGTACTCGCAACATTGAGTCAGCGAGAACGTTTACCATACTTTTACTTTGGTTGGGAAATGTAGAGTCAGGAGTGTAGAAAGATAATGTCTTACAAGATCCAGTAAAATCAGAAACCACTTTATCCGTTATTGGGACATCCAGGAACCACTCGCGCATTCTTTTTCTGACGTCCCGGATGATTTCGGCTGAGGATTCACGAAGGAGAAAAGTCGCGGTAAACCTGACCTGGTATACCATCGCCTACAGCTTTGAGACCATATATAGCTCGCATTATTGAATAAAGATACTTTTTAACTCTATTTCTTATTGTTGGTAGTTTAGAGCTTGACTATAATCATATCCGATGGTAAGAGATGATACAGTCTAAGATGAAAGCATGCTAATCTGATAAGAGGTAATTTATATCTTGTGGTTTCTACACAGCATCGTACCACAACACAAATCTCTTTGCTTGACGGTACGTCTTTGCTGTTAAGGTGGTATCTAGCCACGTCTGAAGCCTCCCACAAGTCTAGATTCAGACATTAAGAATCCTCTTGTTTCCCTAAACATGTTCTCATATACCACTGTGACTTCAAGTTGTTCTGAAGTACATTAAAATCTAATACAGTTTGCATTAAAATTGAAGTTGTAAAACATTTGTTACACGCCTACTTTGGTGTCTCACATAATTGACATTGATAAAGGTGCTTAAAGTTTGAGATTTAAGGACAAAACGCAAATGCCGGAAAACATTTTCCTTATCTTTTATTTAATAATTAGTTTTATAATTGTAATTATTCCTGTATGTCACATTAAGTTTGTTTAATGTAGAAGAGTTTATATTTAAGTATGAGCTTGTATGAGTCTTTGTTAAAAGACCTTTCTTTAAAAATCCATATGATATTTTTATTAAAATGAATCGAAAAAAAAACACTCTTTTCGAGTAAATTTATTATATGCTATATATCTCTATTTTTACTGCAACTGCCTCATTGGTCTAGTGGTTGGCATGTTCGACTACAGACATGAGGTACTGGGTTCGAGTTTCGGGTCGGGCTAATTCAAAAAATCAAAATTGAGTTTTCTATCAAGATTTTCTCTTGCCCGAAGTTGAGAAGTTGGCGGTGTGATCCACCCCCGTGCCTTGGAGAGCACGTTAAGCAGTCGGTCCTGTGCCTGATCACTCTCCGGTCGTGTCGGATTCCCGTCACATCGGACTATGACATTGAAGGAATAGAGAGTGCATTTGTGTACTATGCCTGCCATTCTGAAGTGGGGCAGCGTGGTGGGTCTATGCTCTAAAAATCCTTGCTCCTCGGAGTGAGGAAGCCTGTGCCCAGCAGTGGGACGGTAATGGGGTGCTACTTACTTTTTTACTTACTTACCTCCATTTTTAAAATAGGTAAACAAACAATACACGTAAGAGTATGGAATAAATTTAAAAAGCTCCACTTATATTTCATTTCCTACGACTAATTTACACTTCCATATTTTTGTAAAAGGGTTTTTAATTTTCTATCGTTATTAAAAACCCTTTTTTTTCATCCATTCAAGTTTTTTTAAATGTTGAACGACAGTTGATGCTAATACAGGTATTTTTCAGATTTACGTTGAATAATTAATATTTTGGGAAAACATGTACAAAGTCATCTATTGAAAGCTCACGTGCAATGTTCAAAGGTTTTATCTTTGTTGTATTTAAATCCATTTGTCAGTATTGTTTGCAATAAAATAATTTTAAGGAAATAATAAAATTCTTATATTCTGCAAATTACCATAGATTATTCCTTCACTTCTAAAAATTTAACTGTTGTTATTCGTTTATAATTGTTTAAATGATATATTATATCATTACTATATAAGCCTCTTATTTATGGTTCCGTTATGTGTAATTGTTTATTGTTTTGTACTTTACTTTCTGTATCTATTTTCTTTTACGTGATTGTCAACAGCCTTTCTAATGATATTAAATAGAATTAAATGAGGTATGTATCCATCTACTTTGTAAATTCTAAAGCTAGAAAATGCTTAGCAAACCTAAAAGAAAATATGTACGTACTGTTCTGAATCATTCTTCATTTCCACTGAAACACAATTTCCTCATATTTAGAGCGTTAAGCAGGAACCTTTGCTGTCTTCACAAAACGTCAAAATGTCATGCTGTCAACGCGATAACGTAAGCGCTGATGAATTCGAAATTTTATACGCAACGACTACGAGACGATATGAAAAATATGTTACACCAAAAAGTACTGTAATCTATATATAATTATTGAAGATTAAGTACAATTAGACTGCCTCAATGGTCTAATGGTTAGTATGTTCGACTACAGACATGAGGTCCTGGGTTCGAGTCCTAGGTCAGGCCAATTCAGAAATCAATATTTTTTCTATTAAGATTTTCTCAATATTTGCCCGAAGTTGGGAAGTTGACGGAGTGATCCAGCCCGGTGCCTCGAAGAGCACGTTAAGGCGTCGGTCCTGCGCCTGATCTCTCCCCGGTCGTGTCGGATTCCCGTCACATCAGACTATGAGAGTGAAGGAATAGAGAGTGCACTTGTGTACTATGCCTGCCAATCCGCAGTGGAGCAGCGTGATGGGTCTATGCTCTAAAAACCCTCACTCCTTGGAGTGAGGAGGCCTGTGCCCAGCAGTAGGAGGTTAGTGGGCTGCTACTTACTTAAGTACAATTAATTAAATTCATCTAACGGTATGTCTATCCAGCAGCACCTATACTAATGTAATAAAGCTGAAAAGTTTGTAGTTAAAACACACAGCTCAGGGCCCGTAGTCAATGTTACTTTCGAAGAATTCTAACGTTTAAAAATTTATGGAAATAATTTTTCATTTTCCGATGTGTTTCAACATGAAACGTCATTCCCATACATTTTTTAAGAGTTAGCAATCTTCGAAAGTTACGTTGTCTAAGGGCCGAGAAACTGCCGGTTCTATCTGAAAAAATACTTTGTTATATTATTGGATAGCCCATTTATCAGGGAAGACTATTGGCTATATACCAATACGTTGAGACCAGTCAGGAGTGAGTTACTTGGCGATGGTAGGTAGTAATACCCACTTAAACCCAGCGGAACCCTCTTCCTCCATTTGTGAGGCACCAGGTGTTCAGCTTTAGCATTCTAAACGTGATAATTTTTTTAAGTAAGACACGTGTTTAGGGTACCGTAGTAACTAAACATTGTATAGGTAGGTCCCTCGATAAGAGATGTAGAACCGAGTAAGAAAAGAGGCGAGGTCGCCTTTTTGAGAAGGAAGGACGTTCGCAAAGCTTTTTAGAAGTTTTAATAATAAAAATTTATCTTAAATAACAAATTTGCAAAATAATTTTAACTTCAATATTAATATAACATACAGAATGTAAAAGAATAAATTAAAGTTATATCTTTGCTAATAGCCATTAACGATGAACTACCCTTACAATTTAGAGATAAATTTATGTTAAAAGAATTGCGTCCTTAAATCCATGCACCTTTAAGATATCTCTATAAAAAATACTTCTTTACACGTATTTTTATACTTTTGCGTAAAACGTTGTGAAATAGTCGAAACTTTTTGATTTATAATTAAGTAGCACGAGACGTACTAAGCTCCAAACTTTACTGTTATGAGTAAAGATACTCAAGTCCATCTGAGTCAATAATTTATCATTTCTTTTTTTTATTTAAAATATGTTCTGCGAACAGTTTGAAGTAGTTAGTTTCAGAAAATGTGGCAATTAAATTTTTGGCGTGTCGTTACGTTATCGTGGACTACAAAAAGATATCCTCATAAAAAGAGTCGGGAAATTACACCATCGCATTACAAAATTATGTTAGACACAGCGTGTTTTGAGCCGACGCATGTAAAAAAATACGAATAAAATACTTGCAGGCTGTTATCTTTATATTATTAATCTTTTATACGTGTGTATTTAACTGAACAGATTTTGTTAATAGTTTTGTGTATTGAGGTGCATTCAAGAATGGTTAAAATTGTCATTTCGAGCGGAAAAACAACTTTATTTGCTATGTTTCCACAGAATGCAGAAATACCCACCTAAAGTAAAGAGACGACGGAGCACTTAGAGTTATTTATTATATACAAGTGACCTGCCGGGCTTTACACGGGTAATAGAGCATTATACCTTCATGTTTTGTGTGTCGTAGGAACACATCAGCTTGCGTTGAATCTGTGACCATTTTCCAAAATTTAATGGATATAGTGAGCTATTCTTCAGAGATAAATACATGCTATTAGGGATTATTGTAGATCTATAAAAGAAGAATAAACCACTATAGATTGTTTTCTTATATCCCTAACGGATTAGGCAGTGTTTTATATGACCTATGATACGTGGCTAACGTTTTTCCGAGACTTCCATCAATTATCATTATATTTAAAGTTAATTACACAATACCTTAAGAAATTGTATACCTTAACCTTCTCCAAGATTAACTATAGCTGTTGATGAAAATGTCAAGACAATCCATTTAGTAGTTTTGAGTTTATCTCAAACAAATAAGCAGAGAGATAGACGCAGTGGAGTCTTACAACAGGTAAGGCAGTAAGGTTTATTTTGTGTATTTATTAATATTTTTAAGTATTCGTAATATATTTTGAATACAATGTCCAATGGATTTACAAATATACATATATTTTCACGTGGAGCTAGCTAACATCAAATTATGAGTAAATACGTTATTCAATTTTGCGGTTTCAACAAATTAATACGAGAACATCGCCACCATATTTACAATTACTAAATTACACCCGAACTCAGTTTCACTGCGCAATTTTCCTACTAATTTAGTACAAATTACTGAACAGTTAGCGTTTAATTACGACGTTTACGTTAAATTGAGATATCTTGAGTTTTAGAAAATGCTTAATGAAGAATGAATTGGTATAATTTTGATATCAAGAAATTTTAGAAGAAAAGTGATATAATACAAAACATATTTACGTGAAGAGAATAGACAAGCTAGCTTTTAACCGAGGTCTCATCTGATGGTAAATAGTGATGCAGTCTTAGACTGCATCGGATAGGATCGAGAAATACGCGCGTGACTTCCCGAGAAGAAGCTTTCGGTTTTTTTAGACTGGGAAATCCATTTATTCACCACAACTGAACAGTCCTCGGTTGGAAGTGTGGGACTCACTAGACATGAACCAGTATACCCACTAAAACCCAGCAAAGCCCACTTGTTCCCTGAATGAATGGCCCAAAGGTTCACCGAAAAACATTCTACTCTGACATCCCGGATTAATTTGTCTTCACAAAAGCATAAATTTTCAATGAAGGTGAGAATAGGCAAAAGCCTCTCAGGACTCCTTCGTCGGCGAGAAGAGACATCCGCGGCGTCCTCCCTCTCCCTCCCTAGTATCTCCTTCTGCGAAATGATCGGCTTTAAGACGAAGAAGCTAGTTATTAAATAGAAAATATCTTTTCTCGCAATAAGCGTGTTTGAGTTGCAATTACCTCGTAGCATTAAAAATTTAACGCCAATTTCGCCTAAACGTAATTCGGCAGCGGTTTTATTAGTAGGTATTACTGCTGTGAAATTTAATACTTTTAAAAAGAATGGCGGGTACACTTGATCTAAATCCGTAATTGTTCTACGGTATACCTGATGCGTTAGCAGATTAAAGTAATTGTATTCAGACATTTGACCAGTTTAGGAGTGATGAGCGATGACGGTCGTGGCTAGTTTCCACTCTACCTGCAAATGTTTGCCGCCAAACAAATAATTTACGATCCGGTATGATAATTGTAGAGATCCTTGACAGATAAATTTCATTTTATTTCCATCATATAGTAAACTAAGTAGCAGACTATTCACGGCCCATTGCAGGGCACATGCTTTCTCACTCATTGAAGAGAGGGTTTTCCACCACGTTGCTCCACTGCGGGTTGGCAGGGATAGTACACAACTGCACTCTCTATTCCATCGAAAGGAAAAGATCAGGCGAAAGACCGATGGCATAACATGCTTTCCGAGACAAGGGTGTAGCACACACAGCCAATTATCTAACTTCAGGCACATATTGAGAAAATCTTTAAAGAAAATTCAATCTTTTAATTCAACCGAGAACGTTGTGATATAAAAGAAGATGTAGTGACAAAAATTGAGAAAGGTATGCTTAGATGGTTTGGGCACGAAGAGAGAATGAATAAAAGGCGACCGATAAAAAGGATTTATGAGTGACTGGAAAGTTGGAAGTGTAAGACCAAGGCGAAGATTCCTGGACCAAATCCAGGAAATTTTAAATAAGGACCAGGTCATGAGTACTGTAAACTGACGAACACGTATAAAACCAAGGAGATATCGTGGCAAGGATCGTGGCAAGTGAAAGGACGTGGTCTCTGCCTACCCCTATGGGCATGAGGCGTGATGNTGTAGCACACACAGCCAATTATCTAACTTCAGGCACATATTGAGAAAATCTTTAAAGAAAATTCAATCTTTTAATTCAACCGAGAACGTTGTGATATAAAAGAAGATGTAGTGACAAAAATTGAGAAAGGTATGCTTAGATGGTTTGGGCACGAAGAGAGAATGAATAAAAGGCGACCGATAAAAAGGATTTATGAGTGACTGGAAAGTTGGAAGTGTAAGACCAAGGCGAAGATTCCTGGACCAAATCCAGGAAATTTTAAATAAGGGCCAGGTCATGAGTACTGTAAACTGACGACCTTGTATAAAACCAAGGAGATCGTGGTAAGGATCGTGGCAAGTGGAAGGATGTGGTCTCTGCCTACCCATAGGGGTAGGCAGAGACCAAATCCTTCCACTGCCCATAGGGGCATGAGGCATGATGCTATGTATGTATGTTTGTATGTAATTCGCCTGACCCAGGCCTCTCGAACCAAGGACGTTATATCTGTAGCCGAACATGCTGACCACTAGACCAATGATGCATTTTCCCAGGACAGGAAAACACCAGAGTGTCATTTAAATTATTAAATTGGACTTCACATCGGGTCCTCCCGGGATTTCCTATCTATCAAATTGTCTACTAAATCAACGAGGCTTTTTAGATAGTGTTAAACGGACCTATTTGTTTTAATTTTAAACGTCACATGGTCCTATTCAGGAAATTAAAGCCTTTTATCGCCTGTTACGTTAATTTCATTATGATACTCTGGCGTTGTAACATAATGGGGTTTGCAGTTAATTTTTAGTGCTTTTACCTTAATAGGTATTTTATAAGTAGGGTTTCTGTGTCCGATGGTGTTATCCGTTTAGTTCCCGATCGCGTGGAAATATGGGAAAAATATGTATCTAATTGAATTGTCATTATAAATTATTCTTGAATTAACCTGAGTACATTTCACAGAACAATAATATATTGATATATAATATATTGAACTTTTATTATCTACCTACTAATTTAAATTGCACGGAACAATCTGTCTGTTTCAACTATGAGAAAAAATTTTAGCCAATTTTAGAAAACTTTGATATACAGGTCACATATTGCGCTCGAATTATTAATACTCGACATTACAAAGCATGACGGTCGAAAGGTTGTATTAAGTCTAGATCATATAACGAGGTTTATAATTTAAATAAAGTCATTGGCTAAGAGAGAAAGAAAGTGTATGCCCGCACTTCTCACTTTTGCCCCTTGTAATAAACGAAATGTAACGCTTTTTATCTTCATTATCTTATATCTCTTTCAACTTCCATTCTCCTCGTTCGATCACACTTTACGTAACACTCTGGTCATGCATTCACCAGCTTACTCCCCAAGTCAAGCATTTAAAGAAGTTTTATTTCTAAAACTGTATTTACATCAAGTGACATCCATTACAACTTTAAAACAAAAATGTGTTTTTTTAGCAATTGAGAAGTTGAATATAGTTCCCTTACCATATTTTATAGTTCATTTCATTATAGCTTTTGTATATATTATAACATAAACGTGTATGTGTCCTATTTATTTTAAATTTTGTATTTCATTTCAAGTGTATTTGTTTTAAACCTTAATGAGAATTAATTCTTTAACCACTATGTGTGAACTTATAAAGCAAGAACTGAAAAATTAGCTAATATGTAGTAATTACTAGCAAAATTTTCCAATTCAGTAGCAGTACAGACTGTTGCATGAAAGTTCAAAATTTTATTACACAATATCCAGGACGTTGGGCTCGTAAAAATAATACTGGATTCGGTCCAGGTGAAATTAGTGATAAATTTTTAACGGCTTGATTAAAATTATACTCAAAATAACCTCGTTATTTTTACATCAGTGGCTCGCGGTTTTATTTCTAACATTAAAATATAATCTTGCATATTAATAAAACATAGTACTCAAAACATAACATCGTTCTTACTGTATAACTTAACTTTAATTTTACAAACAATATAATTTTTTAAAGTATAGTTTACCGTTATCTGAGGCTCTAGACTATTTGTGTACAAAATTTATATATATCGGTTCAAAAGTTTTGTCGTGAAAGTACGATAAACATAGATACTTTCCTTAAAGAAATAGTGACGTAGTCTCTCACTAGAAACGGGTTCTCCATATTCCTACAGGATCGAGAACTACGCGGGGAACAGGTAGTATATAGATAAAACCATTTACCACATTTAATTAAAAATACGTGTTAATTATAAATATAAAATAACAGTTAACAGAGAGGTTCATTAAAAATTTAAACAACTGCTCAATATCACAAGCGACAATGAAATTATTTCTGTGAAACGGAAATTGAAGCTTATGGTAAGGTTTTCCTGTGAATATTGCTTTATAATTTATACAGTTCATTTTCTCTTAATATCGAATTATTCAGCGCTCCATATATATTTTTAATTTCCATCCCCGTCGAAACCGCGCTGTGATATTTTAACGTAAATATATTATCTTTTTTTAATAAGTTCTCTCCCTGAATTTTATTCGCAATTAACAATTTATTACGTAAACTATTTAATGGGATCGTCTTTCAACTGCACGTCTCTTGATGAGTCAGTAATATTTTTGTAACTGTAGCTATCAATCCAATGAAGAGATGTTCAAGGGAATTGATTTAAGAAATTTGATTAAAATACATATGTAATGAGAGGTAAAGTGAGGTAATCTTAACTTTAACGTGACCTTACTCTAATGATATAATCTAATATTGTAGCTGAATAATCTTAAGCAGAGAGGTAAGTTAAATTATAATGATTTTTATATAGTACCGTACTTATCCTTTTTTACGTATTAACTGGTAGAGTTAATAACTTGTCACCGATACCTCCCACCGAAAGTAAACAAATTAGTCCTTCAGAGAATTGAAGCCAGAACTTATGCTAGCGAGTTTAGTATTAATTACTTTAGTAAAAGTAACAGCTTACTAATGTCACAGTGCTTGGCAAAACCCTCCTCACTCATGAGAGTTTTTAGGGCTTAAAATCATCACGCTGCTCTGCGGGTTGGCAGTACACAAGCGTGCGCTAACACAAGTGCACTCCCATTCCATGTCTCATAGTCCGATGGAACGGCAATCCGACACGACCGAAGAGATCAAGCGTAGGACCGACGGCTTTATGTACTCTTAGAGGCACTGGGGGTGGAGCACACCGCCGACTTCACAAACTCGCTCAAATACGGAGTATTTTTTAAGAGTAATCCCAATATAGATTTTTCAACTCGTCCGATCCACACACCCAGGACCTCATAAATGTAACCGAACAATCTAACCAATAAATTCACTACCAATTCTTCTGGAGTGCACGATAAAACAAGTGTTATACAGTTGTAAAGAACTAATATATCGAATTTTTTCTATATTTTATAAGTAAGACACAGATTATTTGTTTTATAGTAAACAAAACAATGTATAAAGTGCGGCGAGAATGATGGCGAATCGTCGAACCGACTGGGAAGAGAGGCAACGTGACGACGCTTCACCACGGCATACATCAGTCTCACCCATTTCTACTAATGTGTCAATGTGTGAAATGTGTCGGTAAAGCAGATCTGGATGTCGATAAATTAGTACCATTTAGAAAAATTCAGGGATCCTATTGGCCCATTTGACAATAATCAAGATGCAATTTACTGCCTCATTGGTCTAGTGGTTAGCATGTTCGACTATAGACAGGTCCTGGGTTCGAGTCCCGGGTCAGGCCAAATTAAAAAAAAATGGATATTGTGATTAATATTACGATTTTCTCAATATTTGCCCGAAGTTGGGAGGTTGGCAGTGTGATCCAACCCCGTGCCTCGGAGAGCACGACAAGCCATCGGTCCTGAGCCCGATCTCTTTCCGGTTGTGTTGATGTGATTCCCGTCACATCAGACTATGAGAATGAAGGAATAGAGAGTGCACTTGTATACTATGCCTGCCAATCCGTAGTGGAGCAGCGTGGTATATGCTCTAAAAGCCCTCTCTCATATGAGTGAGTAGGCCTGTGCCCAGCAGTGGGACGTGAATGGGCTGCTACTTACTTACTTTAATCAAGATGGAGATTTAAAAAGCCGTCAAAATAATGTTACTTGAAAAGTACATTTTGTGAATAAAATAATAATTTTAATATCATTTTTCTATCTTCAGGTTTGTTACTTAAGAATTTTATTTGTTTAAATTGAATTTTGTTTTAAATTAAAATGTAAAAGATTAAATTTCTTCAATTCAAAACAAAGCCTGAGTTATTGTTTTTTTAATAGAACATACAAACCACTATAAATTAATGTTTATCGCGTAACTCGTCGCCGTCGTCGTCGTCTTTACCAATGGACTTCCACTGCTGGACAAAGATCTCTCTTAATGAATTCCAATGGGCCCAATCTTGCGCCGCTTGTATCCAGCGGCTGCCAGCGACCAGCGTGATGTCATCAGTCCACCTGGTGGAGGGTCTGCCGACGCTGCGGTTTCCGGTGCGAGACCGCCACTCTCGCACCTTCGGGCCCCAACGTCCATCGGTTCTGCGAACTACTCGTATGTGCCGTGCCTATTGCCATTTCAGCTTTGCGATTCGTTAGGCTACGTCGGTGATTTTAGTTCTTATTTCCGATTTGATCACGTAGGGAAAGCTCGAGCATAGCCCTCTCCATTGCCCGCTGAGTGACTCTGAGCCTTCTTACGAGCCCCAGCGGCCATATCTCGGAACCATATGTAATCTCTGGCAACACGCACTGTTCGAAGACCTTAGTCTTCAGGCACTGAGGAATTATGGATGAAAAGATGTCCCGTAGTTTTTCGAACGCTGCCCATCCGAGTTGGACTTGGCGGTTTATCTCTTTTTCGAAGTTGCACCTACCTATTTAATACTAATATATGGTACTTATCTTAAAATAAATACTTTACTAACTGATATATATCCTGACTTTTTAAATACTTTGTAATTTCATTTTATAGTTATCCTTAAAAAATCTCACGAACAATATATATCCACACGACTCGCGTTCCGTTTGTTAAATTTGGAGAGAATTACAGCGTTGGTCATTATGTAAGTCAGTGAGTCACTGACGGGAGCGATAAAGGGTTAATTTAACGGTCGCTTCACAGAGAACGCTTATGTAAGGCTTTTAAGTAATTCTGGCGAGATTCTCGCGCCGCTTTGTATAGTAGCTATTCTTCTTTATATTTTAAAATATTCTATGTTTTTTGAAGTGATAACTTGTTATGGCAGAGTACCACTTCGTTACGTAACGCGTTACGGAGCCACTCTGACTGGCTTCTCTTTCTCTCACGCATACAGAGCGGTAGGCAGACTCCTCCTGTCTCACACTAACCTGGCGCTAACAGCGCTAGCCGTATTTCGGACAGACTGAGAATGAAATATATTTTGGTATTACTTCTTTTACACGCTTGACTTGGGTAGTAAGCTGGTAAATGCATGACGATGCGGTTACAAAAGGTGTGATGTGAACGGAAGTAGAGAGGGAGATATTAGTTAGTGAAGATAAAAAGCGAGAGAGTTGCATTTCGTATATTTGTATTTTAAACGAAAACTTATTATTGATTTGATATTTGTATAAAATTATTGATGTTATATTTTTTTATTAGTTTGAAATGCTATCGGCAATTCTTATGTCTGCCAATTTTTTGTCATTCCATTTCACATCGTCTCAGTTACAGATTGCACCATATTTCTATGGAAGTAGTAACTACTAGTTTCATAACGCGTAAAACAACTTTTGGCATATGTGAATATTTTATTCATTTTAAATTGTTTATTGATCGTATTGTAATTTCGTATAAGTATTTATATATCTATTACTTACATTTTGATGAGTTCTCCAACTCGTCTCGTTTGTTGATTTGTAACTCGCGTTCATACCTGGCATTGTATGCAAAACAGTCGAATATTTATACTGTGAGTGTCATGAGAATAATTTAATAACTTGAACATACGCTTTGACCTATTAGAAATTAGTCACTAAGCCTTTCTTCAGATTTTCTATGCCATAGTCTAGGAATGTATTCTCGTAATGGATACTAAATAAATAACTTTGATTCCTGCCAAAGTGTCTCGCAATCAAATCACAGACAGTCTTTCAACAAGTAATATAAAAGCTAATTCCGACGCTATCTCACACAAAACTCTTAAACGCCATTAATATGAATCTTTCAACGCTATCTTTCAATAGATGCTGTTGCAACAATCGCTCTGACCATTCGTAATAAAGCTTTTTTGAGAAAGGCTTAGAGAGTATTAACGGTTAGGACAATTCGTGGATACCGTACGGTGTACTGGACTGCAGCAACACTCCTGGCAGGTGACCCTCCATGGGTACTCACGGTGGGAATCCTCGGTGTTACGTATCAATGTAAATAAGACCCAAGGACTAGAGGAGCACCGCTTGGTAATGACGAGGCCCATAGGATTAAAGTCATCGCAAAAAGAACTCATATAAATGGAAGGAAGGTCTCGAGTCCCCCAAAGCAGGTGTGGCGACGGTGGAGATGTCCCGCTCCCTACTGGAACCGTAGTTGGGCAATAGCTATGGAACGCTCTTATATAGATTGGTGCAGGTGCTCACCGGACATGGCTATTTCGGGAAGTACCTGCATCATATTGTTAGCGTGACAATTGGCGGAGACCTCTCACTGACCAGCATTGCACGTGCAATGGTCGCCAGCGAAATAGGATGGAGAGCCGTAGCCTCCTTTTCCGAAACCGTTCTCGCGCTAAAGAACACTTGAGAGGCAGCGGGAGGTTGTTCCTGTTGCACCTGATATCCGTCGCCTATGGTTGAACTTTCACGCCTCGTCCCACAACCTTGATTCGGCTTCACCCTGGACACCTTATTGGAGTGCGCAAGCGAGTCGCTGGCGTCCCACTTTAGGATGAAGTGGGACGGTTTTAGTGGGTATTATGTCTAGCCAGTGAGTCCCGCCCTCACGACTCTTGTATCGGGGTGCGTTAAAGTATTTCCCAGCGATAAATAAATATGCAAAATAAATTTAATGAAGCTGTAATATTTGTTACAACTGTATAGAAACCAAATATAATCTACTAAAATTTCTTTAAAATGTATGTGAACTTAGTCAAATGACTAACAAGGTAATTTATGAAAGATTAAAAATTTAAAGGAAATGTTTATGGAGAGAAAGAATTAACTGTAGGAATGGAACATAAATTATCTGTGCATACGTGGTAGAAGCGAAACCTTAAAAGTTTTTGTCTTTTAGATAATGAGACGAATGTAAAATTTCAATTTTTGTCCTTTTGAAGTTAAAGTTGGTTAACAACGTATGATTCAGTATTAAAAAGTTTAAAGTGGTATTTCAGATAGCTTAGTTCGAAATTTATGTAGCCAAAATTTCGCATTGCATCACAACGCTTTTAATGAAAACCGTACCGCCATAACAGATTTCGGGTTGGAGTCGCGTGTAGACAATTAACTACATAATATGCAAATGAGACTGACACTGTGACAGGATTTGCGAATGCTAATGCATCTAGAACATGGTATATATCACGGGATGAAATTACTTCAGTTGTGTTTTCGGTATTAGTCAATGTTGTATCATTAATATCGAATATCTTAGTTACTTAATTATTTAGAAAGATTTATTGATAGATAGATAGATATATTGAAAATCACGAACGAAAATTCATAATCATGTCATGAATAACCTGGTTTTGTGAAGACAAATGATGAGATACCGAAAAAGAATGGTCATAGGTGATCTTCTGGTTTCTCACACACGAACCACGTGGGGTTCGCTGGGCTTTAGTGGGTATTCTGGCCGTTATTTGTTAATCGCATACTCCCTAGTGATAATTGAATGGTTGGGGTGGCCAAAAGCATATGCTTGCAGCCTCCTAAAAGCATTTGACAGCCTCGCAATAGTGCGAGTATTGGATTCGTTAACAAAGATCCTAGATTCGACGCCTAGCTGGGCAAATTTAGTTATTTGCATTGTCTAGATTGTCTGAGTGTCGATACCACTCTACCAGTAAGGAGGAGCTGTATATATCTTAGAAAGGAAGAGGGTAAGTTACCTCTTACCAGGATGTCACGCTTCCATCTTAGACTGTATCATCAATCATTTCTCAAATTTCTATTATGATAAAGCTACTCTTATAAACAAATATATTGATATTTATTACATTTATGTCGACACTTTTGGAAAACTACGATAATTATTGATATCGAAATAAGTCCAAGTCAAGGCCAATACTGAATTTGATTTGGTTGTAATACAGAACATACAAATTTAAGAAGTAACTTCATTTATATTTGACTTTAACAAATTAAATATGTAATTAGGAGAACTTGAAGTAAGTGATTATTTTTCGATAATATACATGATCCCATGGAAATATAAGGAAAATCTTTCAGAGTATGTATCTACGTGGCAAATGATGAAGTCGAATTTCGGTTGAATCGAGTGTATAATTTTAAAGATTTCATAAAAAGACCGAGAGTGATTCAATTCTATTTTGCTATTAAATATACACACAGAATGATCTGGAATGATTCAGGCCACTCGATTTAACTACTGTTGCTATTGGTATATTAGCTTTTAGTTCTCACTTCTATTGGAGTATTATTTTCCATGTATTTCACGGTATTTTAATAATTATTCTGCTATTTGGGGCAGAGAAGATTCCAAAAATCAGTCATTTATAAATGGTGTAACGAACACGCCTTTCTTATATAATGATACAAAATATAATCAAATTACAATAATTAACGCCTTTAAAATGCATCCAGAAGATATAAGAAACAATGCTATTTTGAACCTATAAACCAAAAATTAAAAGTGCGTGCGTAGTCTTGTTTATATTTGTACAAATCTAACACTTTGGATTTCCGAAACTAAGAGAGAGAGGGCAAAAGGACATGTTAGAAATTTAATAAATTTAATAGCCATTAAAATAGTAAAAGTGCAATAAATATAATTAATTGAAATCTCAAATAACGATTTATAATTAATAATGCTGATGTTTTTTGTAAATATTAGAAATAAGTAATTAAAATTTGTATATAAATTTAAAATTTAGATAAGAATTTATGAAATTTAATAATCAAACGAATTAGCATAAAAATGGTGCACGTCTTCGTGACGGTTATCACGCATTTCATCCGTAAAAATTTTACCCTCCTGCGCATAAATTTATTGAAGTGTCACTTCAATAAATATATTATTTACACGTTCTGCTATTATGTTAATTGTAACAATACTGATTAAAATAAACAAAAGGCCTCATATCAAATTATACATTGACCGCGTGACCTATTTAAGTAACAATTTTGGCGTGACATTAAAAATTTACCGCCAATTTCACCTGGACGAAACTCCGCAGTGTTTTTATTAGTATGGCGTCCCCAGTGTGGGGCTCTAACACAATTTTAAGCTTTTATCTGCCAGGACATTCAGTGAATATTTGACAATAATTTTAACATAAGTGCTAACGTCCCTTTTGCATTCATACTTCTTACAATTTTTATGTAACAATTATGGAAATACAACTTGATGATTATTGATACTTTTTATATATGACAGGTTAACCCTTGACTGTGATCGCACATGCTAATAAATGACGATACATTCTTAGATAGAAGCCCGCCAATCTGGTAAGAGGCAATTAACTTCTTATGATTTCTATACATCATCGCACTGGAACACAAATCTCTCGCTACATCTTTTCTGGTAGGGCGGTGACTGCAAGAGCCGAACAACCTGATTCCGAAGATCTAGAAAGGATAAGATCCCTTTTCAAGAGTGTCTTGATGCGTAGGAGGAGAGAGGACCATGATTCCTCGGTGGCCGGCATTGTAACGGTGGCAGGGATCAGGTCAGTCTTAGACGGCTTCGTTTTCTAGAGGTTCGCTATCTTTTAAATTGGTGCAGGTGTTTACCGGACACGGATGCTTCGGGAAACATCTGTACCAGATTGTAGGATTGATACGGCGCACCATACGGTGGTGGAGTATTCAGCTTGGGGATCACAACAGGACAAAAACGACACAATGATGTTGTGACATATCTCCAATGTCATTTTGTTTAATTTTCACACGGTTGTATAGTATAATTAGCTTTAAGATTTGAGTCTCCATTCACTCAAAGAAACAATATATTGTATTACCTACGCGTGTACATTGTATGAATTTAATTGTTTAATCTCTATTAAAATTGAATAAAATTACAACTGAAGCAATCAAATTAATATAAAGCAATCAACACTTAATAAAAATTTCCAATCAAATAATTCATTTTATCATTTAATGCGCGCGTGACCTATTTAAGTTGCAATTTTGTCGTGCCATTAAAAATTTACCGCCAATTTCACCTGGACGTAACTCCGCAGTGTTTTATTACTTTGACATCCTACCGGGTTATAATAAAAGTTTAAGCTTTCGTATCTAAGCTGGGATATTACGAGTGAAAATTTTGAGTGAAAATGCAGCCTGCGGGAACAAATAATAGATCCGGATTCCTCAATATTAGAAATTATACTCAAGAACATAGACCATTTGTGACGTTATTTTTCACAAACCTACATCTGAATTATCTACTTATTAAGTAGCAGCCCATTAACGTCCCACAGTTGGGCACGGGCTTCCTCACTCATAGGAGAGAGGGTTTTTAGAGCATTGACCCACCGCGCTGCTTGACAGTGCGGATTGACAGGCATAGTACACAAGTGCACTCTCTATTCCTTCACTCTCATAATCCAATGTGACCGGTCAGAGATCAGGCGCAGGACCGACGGCTTAACGTGCTCTCCGAGGCACGGGGTTAGATCACACCGCCAACTTCCCAACTTCGGGCAAACATTGAGATGATCTTAATAGATACCTCAATATTGATTTTGAATTGGCCCGAACCGGGACGCGAACCCAGGACCTCACGTCTGTAGTCGAACATGCTAACCATTAGACCAATGAGGCAGTTCTTACTTATTAAGTACCATTATTAAATACTCAATATAAGTATTCAATAATGAATATGAAGTAGATACAGATAAAGGCAGGGAGTAAATAAGGTAAACATGGCATTCTAATTTGCCACTCATCATTGAATTTGCGACTCGTTAATGAACTATTTTTCATAAAATATAATATAAGAATATTTCACAAATTCTTATCTAAATTTTAAAATGAAAACAAAATTTATTTAATAATTTCTAATACTGACAAGAAACACAATTTTATTAACAATTCATTATTTGAGATTTCAATAAATTATTTGTATTAATTTTCGACAATCAATATTTTAATGACAATTAAATTCATTGAATGCCTAAGCATTATTATGCGTAAATCTTAAGTTTTAGATTTTTATAAATATAAACAAGACTTAAAAATTAGCTTGCCAAAGAAGTTTCACTTCTGATATGACTTTTGTTCGCACGCACTTTTAATGATACTATTTTTTTTTTAATTTTGAAAACCTATTTTATGTAAATTATGTTTAAGTTATATGTAAAGTAAAGTAAGTAGCAGCCCATTAACGTCCCACTACTGGGCACAGGCCTCCTCACTCCGAAGAGCGAGGGTTTTTAGAGCATAGACCCACCACGCTGCTCCAGTGCGGATTGGCAGGCATAGTACACAAGTGCACTCTCTATTCCTTCACTCTCATAGTCCGATGTGACGGGAATCCGACACGACCGGAGAGAGATCAGGCGCAGGACCGACGGCTTAACGTGCTCTCCGAGGCACGGGGGTGGATCACACCGCCAACTACCCAACTTCGGGCAAATATTGAGAAAATCTTAATAGAAAATTCAATATTGATTTTTGAATTGGCCCGACCCAGGACTCGAACCCAGGACCTCATGTCTGTAGTCGAACATGCTAACCACTAGACCAATGAGGCAGTCATATGTATGCCAAGTTATATGTATAACACAATATTATACAGTTTGAAGATATCGAACTTACACCACCTATCTATTCAATTGTCATCTATGATCTCTCTAAAGAGATTATGAACTAATTTTTTTTAATTCCAAGATAATATTAAAGGTGGATAAATAAATATACAGTTACACAGACCATGATTATATATTTTAAGACATTTTAAAGCACCAGGACAAATTATTTGTTACATTGCAGTATTTTTGTATAAAAACAAATGTAGTGTTATATGCAAGTCCCTTCAGACTTCTAAATTTATAAAAATATACCACCAACACGTTCTTTACATTCAATAAAGACAACTACACAAATAGTAGATTTATAATCTTAGCTAGTGACTTACTTAACAGCTACGAAGTCAGTTATCAAATGAATAATATCTAAAAGTATCGTTTACAATATAAATGTATACTTGGAATGTTGCAGTATCAATTATTATTGTTGGTATTTAAAAAATGTGTCATTTTAAGTACAATGTAGAAGCGTGAAAGTTAATTAAATTTCTCCATCGCCTAATACCAATGTTACGGGTAAAACAACAGTAAAATTTTATCACTTACAACCTTTATCACTCCCGTCAGTATGACCCAAAGTAATTACTGAGCGACCCATAATAAAAATATGACGTAAGTAACATAGGTGTCGTTCCAGTTGAATTTGGCTTAATTGGAGCGATGCAAATGTAATTGCTGGATAAATTTACGTAGAATTTAGGAAAAAGGCCTTTTGCCGCTTATGACGAAGCTGTGATGACTCAATGTGAAAGTGATGATAGCCCAATGGAGAAGCTGTTATGGTCCAATAGATGTGTGGGCATAAGGATCGAATACTTTGCAAAATGAGTTTGTGTGTCTAATAGTTCTTTAAAATTTTAGGTGACAGAGTAAATTGGGAGTAAACCTGCATATTTCGGCAGGTGTTCCAGGATATGCGTAAGCTACCAACCCTTGATTAAGCATCGAGCTGGTTAGGAGTGATCTGCACCCGCTTTTATTAACTCAAACTAGTTAGAGATTTATCTTTACTTCTTTTTAATCTAGAGGATTTTCGAATCGCTCAATAATTTGCAGGTTAAGTAATACTATTCTCATATTCTTCATTATTATATTACATACTTTAAATGACTTAAAACACAATACTAACGTTTATACAAAGTAAGAACTGTCACTAGGCGAATATTGCTTCATTCACCTGTGCTACCCCTCTTATACCAAACGCCACATTCAAAATAATCGCCCCACTCAAAAATAATAAGTTCACTAATAACAGTCGTCGTGAAAACGACAAGTTCTTAAATTTAAAAATTTCTGGACTGCGTTAAACCGGATGTAGTGCATATTTCACTGATATATTTATAAAAACCTCAGCATAATAAACAAATATAGTAATTTAATAGCAATCCAGAAATAATGATCGCTAACAAGGATACTAGGGACTTTTTTCTACAAGACACGTCAGTCCCATCATAACTTATTTTTAATATACATCACTGATAACCCGCTAACTATCATATTATTAAATTCTACCGCTATTTCTGACGTTGGACTACTCCGAATGATCTGCAGTTGGCCAACATTAAAATAATTTAGACCATAGCGGTTTATTACCGATTGTCTTTCGTTCCTAGTTCTGATGCACTCCAGAAGAAGATGCTATACGTTTTCTAATTGACAAAGAGTGCAGTTCGGTGTAGCCGCATTTTTAATGAAATAGGCATATTTATTTGATGGATAATGCCCGGACCGCAACTTGAAAGCTACCTTAATCTAGTTTCTACCTAAGGTAGCGTGTCCAAACCAGGATACTCGCGGACGTTCACTTTGCATGGTCTTATACCAAATCCCTTTGTTCTGGATCTTTTATCAAAATACGATTTTAAACTTTCTAAAATAGATAAAAACATATTGCAACTAAATTTTAAAAACATAATTTTTAATTTCAAAGCATTTAACAGCTTACACCTATTCAATTTGAAAAGTTATATCTACGCAAAAAGTAAATGCCAATTATATTATGCCTATAATGAATATGACATATGCATGTTTTATATAAAATGTTTAATTTTTCCTAAAATTTTATATAAATCCCATACATCGTTGCCACATCCAAAACTGAATGTAGAGATTAAAAACACATTAATTTATCCATAAGTATAGTTTTATTAATCCTGATTTATACACACAATTCTATTAAACATTAAATTCAATACATTAATAATATCAAAACTACAACTGTACGCGTCTTCGTATTTGCGCCGCTTAACTTAGTCAATACAAAAACTAATATCATGACGCAAACATAATCTAACTTGTTATACATTCTATTAACGCACTTAATCAAATATTTTACCACAGTACATTTATCATTCAGATAAGATCTTGCTAAATCATCTTTANATTTTTGATTTGATTTGATTTGATTTGATTTGATTATAGTAAATAAGTTATAATAGTCAATTTAAATACTTTTTAATCGTATAACGAAGGCGGCGAACGTAGCCTAAAACTATAAGTCAAAAAGGTATTTCATTAAATTGTTTATTAGTATAAACATTGAATCATAACATAAAATAAGGATATATTTTACAAACTAGTAAAAAAAAATATTTTGGTTCAAAATGAAATGTAGCAACAAGTATTTGGTAGAGTGAATAATCGATAATGGAAACAAAATACATAACATCTTAACAGTGACATTATATTTATAGTCAATAAATTGCAATTTATTACATCTATTAAAGTTTTACAAAACCTTACGAGTTTCATATCCATTGAACAATGTAACAAATTCTCCATCTCACGTTAGCCGAAAATTTCGTCCCATCTAATGCGAACTTCCCGGCGTTTAAAGATTTATGCGAATCCCTGAAATCATCTCGAGACCGCATCGCTATTTGTTACGCGACATCTGGTGTGAGCAGTTCACACCGGTTCAGACCAGTTCATATATAATACAAGAGCCGGTTACACAAATTATTTTAGGCTGTTGACAGATAANGAACGTTCCTGGACCAAATCCAGGACATTTTAAATAACGGCCAGGTCAAGAGTACTCTAAACCGACGAACTTGTATGAAAGATTTAATGAGATTGAAAGAAGCGAAGGAGATATGCAAGGATCGTGGCAAGTGGAAGGATGTTGTCTCTGCCTACCCCTATGGGAATAAGGCGTGATGCTATGTATGTATGTATATTTCAATCAATGCAATTATCAAAACCAGTCCATCAGTCATATTAATTTAATTAGTCATTCAACAAAATTTTACTACCAGTTTTATTCTGATTTTCAATCAGCGCCTTAATTTTACACAATCTTCCACTATCTATTAGAAATGCTCAATCTTTGGAAACATTTAAAAAGCAGGTAAATCTCATTATTTGTCATTTTGTGTTTAATACGATATTAATTTAAGTTCACTTATTAAAATCCTATTCCTAAGACATTGCCTGGTAGAAATCGCTGTATAGAGATAAGACCGCCTTTTTGTAAATTTTCTTTTTTACCTCGTTTCTGTTTTATGTTTACTGTGTGGTGTACAATAAAGTATTCTATCCATCTATCTTAATATCATATAATTGTGTATGGTCAGTTATACAAATTATTGTAAATAGATGACGTAAATTATACGAAAATCTAAATATATTATATAAAAAAGGCTTACCGTAGCTTTATAGCTACTAGACTGAGAATTGCACCCACAATTCTCAGTCTAGTAGAAGTAAGGGTTAATCCGTTAAACATCAGTTCGAATAGAATTCGCCTGAATACACAAATATTTTTAAAATCGGACCAGCAGTTTACTAGAAGTCGGTTTTCACCTGAAAATCATCCAAATAATATCTACGCACTTTATTTTGTAGGTAAACATTATCTTTATATTCTAGTTATATCTAATTCGTTTCATAACTTTTAATCATAGTAAGGTTATTAGTCCTTTAAGAAGTCGTTATTTAAAATAATAATATTGTAAAATAAGGTTTAATGTGCGAAAAAAATAATTTGTCTCTGAGTTATTCAGTTAACTCATACACTATGTGGTACATTGGTACAAAATGGGGGTACTTGCGAACTTGTTATAACTGAAAATGGCTAGTAAGATCGTTTGTTTTTATCGCCTGTACGATTTTCTTACATAATTCCAATAACAGGGGTTTCCACTATCGATTTCAACGCTGGAATAGAATATTAGGTTAATATATTGGAATTTCTAAAGAAAATCTGTTTAAGCAACTTATATATCGTCATTCCTGACTTAACAAGAGATGTTTTCATTTAGTAATTTGTAATTTCTGAAATCTCTGAAACGAATGGACTAATTTTGAGATAGCTTTGGTAACTGGTAGATGTTATAAGGAGTAACTTAGGCTACTTTTATTAAATAAATAAATTCGCATATTAAACGAGCAACATAGCATAGGAATACCTAGGTTAATTATACCAAACCAACTTTTATGTACGAAATTCTAAAAAAGAAACCTAAGGAGATAGATTTCATTTCGCGATAAAAATAAGAACTACCAAGTGAATTTCTCATGTGGTTTTCATAAATAGATAAAGTGATTTTTAAGAAAGGTATAACACATATAATTTGACAAAGTATTGTGTAAGTTTGTTAAAATATATGTATAACTACTGGATGTATCCAAAAAATTAAGCCTCATTATAGTTTTCATCGTAAACTCTGCCCAATTCTTTAGAAATATAACATAATAATATGTTTTTTCTGAGGGTAAGTAACGGCCTATTAATATCCCACTGCTGGGCATAGTCCTCCTCGCTCAATTATCAGTAGACCTATAAAATATCTACAATCCTCTAAAACACATAACCACGCCCGCGCATTTATTTATTATGTTATTTTGTTTATATCTATTATATATGTTATAAAATACATTAAAAGTAATGCATGTAGTGTAAACATTATAAGATATTTAAATCTAATCCGTTTATTTGAAGTATCAAGCTTATGCCATATACGAAACGTATAGACAGAATACGCTACTGCCCGTTGGAACTTGAGTTGAGTCATTAATGTATTAATAAAGATATTCTTTCATAAAATAATACTGAGACAATGTCAAAGTGTTTCAATGTATATAATACAGGGTAAAAGTACCTACAAATACAATATCTTGACAAACTACTTCCAGTCAGCTTAATGACACCCATATATTAAAGCTATATAGCGAATATCTATATATAGAATTGAGAGGAAGTCTTAATGTGCTTCCATTCATTGGTAACCCCGATCTGGTAACAGGGCATTTGAAATTTAAATCGCTCCCTCAGCTGAAATGCCAGCTGAATCGGTCGCATTGATTTCCAAGATCACTTAACTTCATTCAAATAAAAACTTTATTTCATAACAAACTTGGTTCAAAATCCATTGGCATCTCAATATGACAGCCAATTGAGAAGCAGTTCAAATGACTTATTATTTTCAAGTCTCGGTGTTATCTTAATGATTCAGATTTTATGGTTTCACAATAAATGTACTTTTATTGTTGACAGATTTTTTTTTGATAACGATCTTGTTCGATGGTTGAGATATTTATGGCTTATCTAAAATTCAGAACCTGTGTATGTATATATTCTATATACTATATGTACTTTTATCTTCTTCTAAACTATTTTAATACAAGAAATTAAAACAAACTCATAATGACATATTTTAGAGTGAAAAATGTTTAGAAATCATTTATCTGGTTGAGCATACGCATATTTGATAAGATACCTGAATCACTTCTGGGTTTGCCTCCACATAGTTTTAAGAAGTACGTTAAAAATGTCCTATTAAAAAAGGCATATTATAATGTTGAAGATTATTTAAACGACAGAGATGTCGTAACTTTAGATTGTAAGTCGTTCTTTAATGTTATCAGCAGTCATTCATTTCAATATTATATGAAAAAAAAAGATATTTGACGATTCATAAGTGCTGTAATAGGCCTACTTGAATAAAGATATTTTGACTATAACTTTGACTTGTCGGTTTCTTCTCAGCGGAATCAACTTTCCGAATGTATTTCTTCACTCTCCTTCCTATGATGCTTCTTAACCATAGGGATACCAGGAAGAGATTTTAGCAATAAGACCATGGAGCACTGTATTTTTCTGTATTTTGTAATGTTTAATTTATCCTACCCATTTATAATAATAAAAACTTTTTTATGAAATAAAAATATATACAAGATTCACCTAAATACAATTAAATGAGTCTTATAGTCTAAGTGTACAAATATATTTATGATTCAACATCTGTCCCTAAACTAGGCAAATACCTATATTTTAGGCGACAGCACCCTCCGCAAAATGAATAGAACAAATATTAGACTAGGCAATATGTAAACAACTAATTAAGTAAAGAAAAACAGAGAATATTAAAATTAGAATTATAGAAGGATAATAAATAAACAGCTGTATTTGTTTGTATATGTGTATGTATGTGTCCAAGTGTGTGTGTGTTTGAACAGCACAAGAGTGTAATATGTTGTATATACATATATTATGCTTAAGCCTAATTTTTATTATATATTAAATACCAAAATATCCTACTTGGTGCAATGACAACCAGTGAAGTGGGGTGAAGACCAATTTCTTCCTTCTACCGGACCATGTTCCCATTAAAGGAAGCAAATAAGAGGGAAAGGTAGAGTGAAGCTAACGTCTTCTTTCTCCATCGGAAAGATTGTGAAGACACGGACTTGCATATCAGCCACTGTGATCTTGGACCTTGTATCTTCGTAAGTGCCATCTTATCACCAGAGTGGAATGCAAAAGAGATTCTCAAGTGTTCATTTAAGGCTGAGAAAGGTTCCACTAGGTTATCTAGCTTAGAACGTCACGGCCCAAACATAAGACTAGAAGTTTTTTTTCATAATCTGTATTGAATTTCTTTATCCTTGAAGCAGACGTAATCACCGTCAACGTCACCGTTCAAATCAGAACAGTGTAATACAAAAGGATCCGTCGGATTTTAGTTGTTTTTTTATATTTAATTATTCTCAGTTTACTGTTGGAGTTGGAAAGTTTTTGAAGATTTTACAACAGAGTAAGTAAGTAATTAGCAGCCCATTAACGTTCCACTACTAGGCACGGGCCCCCCCACTCCGAGGAGGGAGGGTTTTTAGAGCATAGGCCCACCATGCTGCTCCACTGCGGATTGGCAGGCATAGACACAAGTGCACTCTCTATTCCTTCATTCTTATAGTCCGATGTGACGGGAATCCGAAACGACCGGAGAGAGATCAGGCGCAGGAGTCGGTCCTGCGCCTGATCTCTCTCCGGTTAACGTGCTCTCTGAGGCACGGGGGTGGATCACACCGCCAACTTCCCAACTTCGGGCAAATATTGAGAAAATCTTAATAGAAAACTCAATATTGAACATATAAGTTTTTGTATTTTTAAATTTTTATGTGCATTAAAGTTTTTCTATCTATCTACCTATCTATCTCTGATTTTTGAATTGGCTCGACCCGGGACTCGAACCCAGGTCCTCATCTCTGTAATCGAACATGCTAACCACTAGGCCAATGCGGCAGTTTATGGGAACATGATCCGGTAGAAGAAAGAAATTGGTCTTCACCCCACTTCACTGCTTGTCATTGCGCCAAGTAGGATATACTTGAAGAGAAGGGTCGCAATCAAGTCAGGTCGTTGTAAATTTCGCAACAGAGTATCATGGAGAGAATTTCAAGTAGTTGGTTCTGAGCCTCATCTCTCGTCCTATCTGACATCATAAACTGCTATCGATCAGTTTTCAGGCAATCTTTTCTTGAATCAATAATGAGGTCGTAAGAGCAAGAATAACCTAACCAATACGTTTTATGGAGAATCTTGGATGACGTCAGTCGTATCAAGAAGAAATTTAATTTTGCTAATTCTGCATGGACCTTTTGTGTCCTGGCAGAAATTTGCTTTAAGTTAAGTGAGTGAATAAATTATAACGACTTTTGAAAGTTTGGTAATTATTTATAAAATTGATTAACAAATTCATAAGAACATCAAAAGGGGTACAACAATGTCTTTGAATGTTTACCCGTTATGGCGGAGTTAGAATTAGCACGTTAGAAATTTAATATTAAAGCAATTTACATCGCGTCCTGAGGCTACGCTGAATTAACATTCAAGGAAGCCATTTTAAAACGCTTTGCGGTAAGAAATTGTATGTAATTTCTGCCTGTCCTTTTAGCAATTCTCTTTGTTTTTAATTAACCATAACGGAAATGTACTTAAGCGTAAGACTCCTTTTCTACGACTCAGAAGAGTAAAGATGACTTCATTTTTCTTTCGAAACGGTATAAATGATAAAAAAACTCGGTCTCTATTTAGACATTACGATTTGCTATAACAATTTTAATGAAGTCCTTTTAAAAAGACGGATCTTGGGAAAGCGTACACTATCTTTTCTGTTTAAGAAAATTCAATATGAAGGGTTAAAATATAGTTTACAATCGACAAAAACTGAAAGGCTATAGAAAGCATTCTTATATTGTTTAAGCCAAAACGAAAGTACTTCGTTTTTGAATACGAAGTTATATATTGCGTACAATATATTGACATAATTTTGTATAAGTATAATTGAGTTTTACATTTAATAGACTAATCCGTGGTACTCTGTCTCCGTCATTACGGGGGGAGGCAGAGAGGGAGAGTGTGTTCAAATTTCATTACCATAAAAAGGTTATATTGTTATATATTGCGTATTGACATTTCGTATAGGTTTACAATAACTGAGAGTTTTATACTTAACTGACTAATACGTAGTTGACTCTGTTGTCGTCAAAGGGAGCGAGAGAGGAGAGAGGTGTAGATAGGGAAAGAGTCTGCAAATTTTATCTCCATAAAAATGTTATATCGTTTCAATTAGGATAAGTTAATCATACATCAATTTTTCATAACTTTGCCCATTTACTCAGCATACAAGCCGGAAGCCTATATAGCCTTGCTCATTATATCGGCTATCCAAGACTTAAAAACATCAGATCGAATCAGTAGCTCCTTAGAATAGCATGTGAAATCAACAATCTCTTCATTTTAAAAATAATACTATAGGTTTGTATTTATACAGGGTTATATAAACCCAATTGATAATCCTATTTAATTTTGAAGAAATGATTGACCGCTATTCTATAAATGAGGTCTATAAGAGCTGTGTACGGCTATTGTTAAAAAAAAGTTAGCAGAACAATACACGTCTCAGACAAAGGTTATGAAGTGTTTCGGAGAGCCCTTTTCTTAAGAATAACTTTGAGAAGCGGTACAAAAAACCTCTCAAGGGAGTATACTCGAGGGTTTTCCGAACATTTTCGATTTATACAATGATATTGATGGGAAAAAATGATACATGTTATATTAGAATATTCAGATAAATGTATTTATAGTATAATTCTTTAATATCATCACCAGTCGTACATTGGAATTAATATTTAAAAAATCTACATATAATGATAAAAAAATGCTGCAAATGCTTAATTGATAAAGTAATCTTTTTGCATGTAGCCAACAGACATCAAGAGACGTTAAATAATATCTTTTACCGTTTTTTTTTAAATATATAAGTTTATATTAGCTCGTCCAATAGTTCTATTCTCTTTACTGCAAATGGTTGACCAAAGAACATAGGTTATGGGGAATAATATTCAGTTTAAGTCATCAATCTTGGGAACCTTATTTCCGAATTATTAAAAACAAAACGTTCTTTGAGATAGGTTACAACACCAAGATTAAACAATACACAGGACAGAAGGGAGACAATATGCCAATTCCTGCAAAACTCTATTGGAAACAATTTAAGGGATATAATAGAATTAACAAAACAATTCACCATAATAATATATTCACTAAATATAGCACCAGTAAGATACAAAAACATGACAAAGTTATATATATCTGTTCAAAACCATTAGTTGTTTTCGCATGTAACCCACAGACGCGAAACGCATAACGATTTTTTATAGAGATTTATTATGTTGTAGTAGATCTAAAATTACAACATAAAAGGGCCTAAATTTATATTTCGGGATCGTACGTGATGTAGCTGTAGATGACATACGTGTCCGAAATACACGGAGCGATGTAACGATTTGAAATGTACTAACTTTTTGATTGTCACCTGCCGCGTGTAATGATGAGTTGCACATCCCTACAGTAATCTAAAATAACTCGCTGGTTTAATGATGTAAGTGCTTGCCTCGCCTGCTCATATCTTGGTTTGATTCTTTTAAAGAAAAATGTAGAAAATTTCAACCGAAGCAGTTATTATAAATGCAAAAATGTTGTAGTTTTGTAAAAGGGCCGTTCGTGCGATTTACAATATGAGTCCAAGAGAGTCGCTAAGAAACAAATTCAAGGCAGTTAACATAATGACAGTTCATAAAAATATTAGAAAACTTGTTATATGTACACAAAAACATTGACTCTTTTAATAAAAAGAGTGAATGTTTATCATATAACTTATGAAACAAAAACAAACTTGTTGTAAATTCTAGTAGGCTGCATAAAATTAACAATTCATTTAAGGGTAACTGTATACGTTTCTATAATAAACTCCCACAAGACGTTCTAAAAATGCCAATTAATAAATTCAAAGTCTTTTTTAAAAGAAAGTTGATAGAAAAATCGTATTATAAGTTGCAAGAGTACTTAGACGATAGAAACGCGTGGGAGTGAACGAACTGCTCTAATTTGAATTGAAATATATTAAACTAATATGATATTGTAATGATGATGATAACAAAAAAAAAAAAAACCCGACTGAGTTTGTTGTGGGCTCTTCTCGGATCAGGGCGCGAAGGAACCCTCGTAACTTTAGATTTTAAGTCGTTCTGGAGTATCATCATCAGACGTACATTAGAATTAGAGTGTGGAAAAAAATGAAAAAAATATTTGAGGATTCAAAAGTGCTGTAATATGCCTACTTGAATAATGATATTTTGATTTGATTTGATTTACATAGTACAAATCGAACTCGCTTCCGCTGTCTCTTCACTTAAATCTTTAAAATTACTTAACTGATGTTAATACAGTTTATAGCAATAGATAGAGTAATTCAAGAGAAAGTGTTTATATGTATAATAAATACTTATTATTACGGACGGGAGCAGCAAGCGTAGCGCATCGCCAGCGGCAACTAATTCTGATTGTTCAACCGCCGGTGACCCCCTCCCTCTCCTACCTCAGCAGCCGCGATCGCCCTCTCTCCTGCTCGTCACACCGTATGTACGTGTCGAGTGGGAGACTTGTATAAAAGGCCTCTCCCAGAGTTTGCAAACTCAATCGAATCCCGAAGACCAAAGCACGAGCACGGATAACTGAACAACCGAACGCGGAAGTCCCAAGCACCGAACCCAAACTATCAAGATCCGAAGATTAAAACCCCAAGAATCCCATACAGTCCACTGAACCCGGTGGGATTTGCCTGAACCTGAATTCCTCCCCAACACATATAACAAACATAAAACAGTAAAGACGAAAAATGCAAAGATTTTCAAGGTGATGTCATAACAAATACTTGTGGAATCAAATAGCATAAGCTGGCTAAACCGTACCACATAGATTGATATAAAAGTCCGATAACGTTTATATTTATCTCTAAAGGATAACCCGCAGTAACCATTTTTATCTTTTATACATTACAAAAAAATATGTGTTATTTATTTACGCTTACTATTGATCTAAACTCGTCTGTAATCCGAACAACGCTACCAAGATTTGTGATTGTACCAGAATTGAATACAACTGTCATTAAAAATAACCCAAATGTGATAACAAATGTTTCTTAAAATTTTCATCTATCTGTTTTTTCTGTTAATTTCTCAATCATCTGGTCCGATTTTAACTGGTCTTTCAATAACATATAACCGATGTTATTAGGTAACTTTGGCTACGAAAGGTATCCGAAATTACGCTAGCATCAGTAGTTAATAAAATATAAATACAAATTTCATGAAAATTATATAGTTCTCTTAGTTGCAGCTCGGATACAATTAACTAGCTTCGCTTATCCGTTAACCGATTTAGCTCCAGACGTTATTGACATATTTAATTATAACTAGGCAAAGTGTCTGATATGTCTCAAAGTAATTTTCATAAAGCCACGTACTTTGTACAAAACTTACATTTTCGAAACTTGAACATCAGTAAACTCTTACATAAATACAAATTGTATAAGGATAAAAAGGTAATTAAGTAGCGGTCTATTAGCGTCTCACTGCTGGGCACAAGGTTCCTTATAGAAGAGAGAATTTTAGGAGCATAGGCCCAGATTTCCTCATGAAGTTTACCTTCACAGAAAAGCTGGAACGATTCTCAAGTTTAATTACATGATGTTGTTGTTATAACATCGCCTGTGATTGGTGGATTTATGATTTTTGGAGTGGGGAGTTTTACAAGTAGGTATAATTGATGGTAGCGCAATAAAGTGAGACATTCCACTTGTGGCACGAGAATAGTAATATGTGAGAAATAGTTTTGAAGCATTGGAAAATAGTATTATTTTGGTGCAAAATTATTGAAGCCTTCAACACATCGACTCTCTAAAAGAGAATCCATGTCTAACCACTAAGCCACCTAATTCAACAATAAATTATTCTAATCTGTACTGTATAATAATACCACTTAGCAAATAAAAAAATCGTTTTATACGTGAAGAAGAAGAAAAATAATTTAGTTTAATTTAAAATCGAAAAATATCGTTGAATGTATTTTTATTTTACTTTGTATTTTATTTTATTTTAGTTTTATTAATATTTTAGTTATATATTACTTAAATTTCTTGTAATAATTTATTTCATTTAACTGTGACTGTATCGTGTGGGACTGTAATGGGTATTTACCTGAGAAATAAAGATTATTATTACTATTAATAGACTCAACACAACATAAATGACACATTTTCTAATGTTTTTAATACTGAAAGGTAAGCATTGTACTAGATAATAAAAAATTTCGTACCTGTTTCTTAAAGGTTTAAGTTAGAGCCACTATTTATAGCCAAAATCTACTATTATTTTACTTATTAGTATTCCTTTAGTGTAAGAAAATGTTATCCCTAATAATTCTTTCCTTGAAATACCCAAGTATATTACAACAAAAATATCTTACCGATCGATCTCAATCCAAGGAAAATTATCCCAATCCATATCAATTAGTTAAAGAGATAAAGCTGTGGACAGACCTATAAAAATACTACACTAATGGTGACAACAGGATACATTATACGAAATAATGGCCGCTTTTGTAAACAAATCTGCCATTTACATTACACCTTTAGTGGAGAAAGCTTAAGTCGTTAAAGGAAGATTTAAAGCGATGTATATAAAAGTGAGAGTGAAACTAAAATATCTCCAAGAAATGCTAATTTCGTTGTAGCAAAAATGTGGGGTAGTCACGCAATCTTGTCCTTTATAGTTACATTGTAAATTAAACTCTGTGACTGTGACGTTAAGATTCATAATCAATTTAAGATAGTCTATCGGCAGGAGCCATTGTAAATCGCAGCCTATCTACGTAGCGACATCTAGTTGTTATAATGACAAATGACTGCACTGTAGTAGGGACGCGAGAAATCAGTGATTTCAGAAGGGAATAAAGCGGGTATCTTTATTTTTATCTCCCTTTTTTGTATTGAACAATGATTTGTGGGCTTTGTAGTCTGACAATTCTTTAAATGATTGAAACATCGCAAGGGCATTAGGAATTCTGGCTTATGGTGTAAACCACATAGAATATTAGTGTGAAATTGTGCCTGAATATTATCCAATTACGCAATAATGGCTAAATAGTGTTGGCTGATGATAACCCAATGTTAAGACACCTGGATGTTAATTGTCACGGGGTAGCATCGCTAAGTTTACTAAGGAAAGTTAAGCTTTTCGGTTAAGGATTACATCTCAAGGGAACTGCCATGGCCTAAATAAATTATATTACGTATATATATCCTACTAAGCGGAAGCGGAGTATTGTCGTGGGTATATGCTCTATAAACCCCTTCTCCTGCAATTGTTGATGCTTTTGCCCAGCATGACTTCTTTAATAAGTATAATTTAGCTTAGCAAACACTTGATGCTAAAAAAACATTGACACCGACTCCGAATATAAAAAAAAGAAGAACACTATAAAAGAATACGCAATTATTTCTTACTTTTTAGAGCAAATTAATATATTTAGAACTTTGTTTTGAAGGCGGTTGTTTTTTTGTTAAAATTTCTATTTATTATACCATAACGTTCTACAACGGTCAATCATTAAATATAAATAACCTATTACCAGTATTAAATATAATTAACAATATAAAATACTAGTTAAAATATTTCACAGTAAAATGTGACTGTTAATTTCATGATATCTATAAGCAACTTCTAGATAAAGTAATCGTGTCGCTAAATTTGCCAAAATGCTTTACGTTATAGACTTTGATAAAGATGGATTTAGAACCCAAATTTAAGATCATCAGATCTTAAGAACTTTCACAATTGCCTTAAATCTTAGCAGTATGGATGATAACTTATAATTAGTAAGGATATCCACATATTTTCATGGGATCAGGTTAATAATATATGTAAGAAAATTTGAAAATAATCATGTGCTGGCAAATTTGCCAGAGTGCTTTGGCTTTAAGCTGATAAACTAAACATACGATAGTTCATTTATGAGCTACGAAGCCGGCATTGTTGAAAATTGGAATTAGATGCCTGCAAAAGGTCGCTAGAACCTTTGCAGGAACATGGGAAGCTGCGAATTATAAAGTTATTTTATAACACCGCTAGCTTAAAGTGGATAGGTCTTGAGTTTTTTTTCATATTAAAAATAAATAATACTATATATTATAAAAAAATACAGTATCCTACGGAAAAAAGAAAGGTGAACTGCTCTGTGCTCGACTGTGTAACTAATGTTATTTGTCGACGGTTTTCACTGCATGGACGTCTACTGCTGGACATAGATCTCACGTAATGATGTCCACAAGGCCCGATCTTGCGCCGACTGGCTCCAGCGGCTACCGGCGACCGTCTTTATTTTGTCGGTCCACCTTGTGAGGGGTCTCCCTACACTGTGCCTCCGGGTGCGGGTTCGCCACTCCAACACCTTCGGGCCCCAACTTCTATCGGTCCGTCGGACTGTGTGTCTCGCCCATTGCCACTTCAGGTTCGCGATTCGTAGGGCTATGTCGGTGACTTTGGTTCTGCTATGGATCTCCTTATTTCTGATTTGATCGTGTAGAGAAACTCCATGGCACGCTGAGCGACTCTGAGCTTTTGTATGAAGCTCTTAGTCAGCGACCATGTTTCGGAGCCTTAGGTCATCACTGGCAACACACACTGTTCGAAGAGCTTTGTCTTCAGACACTGAGGGATATTGGTCTGTCGTAATTTCCCGAACGCTGCCCAGCCAAGTTAGATTCGGCGCTTAACATCTTTGTCGAAATTGAACCTACCTAGCTGGACTATGTGTCCCAGGTATGTGTACTCGTCAACAATTTCGAGTGCTGAGTTCTCAACGATGACTGTGTGGAGCGGAACATGGATATTGGACATAACTTTTGTCTTATCCATGTTCATTTTTAGGTCCACCTGTTGAGAAGCTCTGCTGAGGTCATCGATCATTGCATTGAGATCTTCCAGAGTCTCTGCTATAATGACCACGTCGTCGGCAAAACGTAGATGAGGGAGTACTCGCCATTGATGTTGATGACCAGTCCTTTCCACTCCATAAGCTTAAACAGGCCCTCCAACGCCGCAGTAAAGAGCTTCGAGGAGATAACATCTCCCTGTCGCACTCCACGCTGCAGTTGGATCGACTCTGTGTTTTGGTCCTGTATACGGACTGATATGGTGGCGTTTTCGCACAAGCACTTCAACACGTGTATGTACCGGTGGTCAATTCGGCATCTCTGTAAAGATTTCAACACGGCCTATGTTTCCGCCGAATCAAAGGCTTTCTCATAGTTCACGAACGCCAAGCAAAGTGGCAAAAAGTATAATCTGCGGCAGCGAAAAGAGGTGGTCTATGGTACTAAAACCTTTTAGGAATCTGTCTTGTTCGGGAGGCTGATCTTTTATAGCACTTTTGAATCGTAAAATTTTTTCACACATTAATTACAATGTACGACAGATGATAACATCAAAGAATAATCTAAAGATACGAGGGTTCCTGTGAAGAGCCTATAAGAAACACAGTCGGATGTCCTTTTTTTACAATATTATATTAATTTATTATATTTAGATAAGAGCCATTCTCTGTCTCGCTTTTTATCATCTAAGTAATCTTACAAACTACAGTACGATTTTTCAATTAATTTCCTTTAACAAAGGATTTATGAAGCAACATCTCTAGAATGTCTTCTGGGAGTTTGTTATAGAATACAGTAATTAACTAAAATTTATAAAAAAGAAATATTTCTTAAGTTATATTAGGGGCAATCTCTTTAATTGCTATTCTGCCAGCAATACAAAAACATAGTCAAATATCTATATATAATATTATGTATAACAATTCCCTGTCATATTTTTTGACTGTAATGAATTAATTATGAGTGATTTGACCGACTTTTTCATTTTACCGGATTCATTCCGATTTAGGGTAGGTTTCATTTTAACTTTCACTTCAAAAATATTTTGAATAAATACTAAATCGATATAATATAGATAAAACACGAAATAGTGTTGGAAGTACAAAGCCGGTTTGGTTGAAAATTGAAATTTGAACTCTGCATTGCAAAGCTGACACAAAGTTAGCAAGAAAACGCGGTTTCGAGTTATAAACTTGTCTAACTAGAGACGTTAGCATAATATGGATCTTACGAAACAACATATATATTATTTAACTACATACATGTACCTGTGTGGTAATCCTCTGGATTAATTTTGTCTTCTAGACCAGTCGTTCCAGCTCTGTAGGTAAGTCTTAGATTTATTATATCGAAGTTTTAATGCTATATCCAAAGCCTCAGTTGAACGTCTTCCAGAGTGGCAATAAAATATAATCTCGTCTGATGATGTAGGCTTTGGTTTCCGAAATTGTTTTTTGCATTCTTCTTCAGACATTGTTGTTAAAACATCTTGTACATTTCCCAAAGGAATATTGATGCTTGAAGGAATTTACTTCTTCGGGATTACGAACATTAATGATGACTTTTTCAGGCTGGTGAATGACTTTCAGCATACCCTCATAGTTCATGACACTTTTAGGATGCCATGTTAGAACAACTTGATTTTACAGTGTTTTAGAATGTATCCATTGATTTTTGTAGAAAAGCTTTACCAGCTGTTGCTGAAGACGTGGTATCCTAATGATGTATAATATCATACTTTATTTGCGAAGAAACATTTGGAATACCTGATGGTACAAATTATTACAAAGTAAAAACATTTAGACAATGATTAGCATGCAAATATAAAATAAACTAGCAGATCCAATAGACTTCGTTCTGCCAAAATGATTTGGAATGTTGCAGATTTCAGTTTTACGAAGGGTTTTCCCCTGTAATTATTCGAACTTTTCTCGCCGTAAAAACCATCCTTGGACTTAATCAAATTAAACATTTAAAAAAAATAATTGTCAAAATTGACCCAGGGATTGTTGAGGTATGCGCTTACCAACATATTTTGCGATTCATTTTTATATTAAATATTAAGAAAAATTGTTTATTTTATATTTTCAAATAATGGTAATAATCACTATTACATTAAGTCAAAATTGACTTAGAGGGAGGGAAATGGCAGATATGTCAGGAATTTAATTTTAATAATAATATTAAAAGTGTCGAAAGTTAATACAAATTAATTTACGATTTTACGAATACTTCACGATTAATTTACGATTACGAAAGTCACTTTTTTTTATTTATTTCTTCGATATTTACATAACAGTGCTTCACTTCCTCGTACTACAATATTGGGCATTGCTATCCGAAAATGAAATATTATTGGAAATTAATAATTAATAAAGATAATTAAAGAGTATTATTAAGTAGGTAGCAGCCCATTAACGTCCCACTGCTGGGCACAGGCCTCCCCACTCCGAGGAGCGAGTGCTTTTAGAGCATAGACCCACCACGCTGCTCCACCGCGGATTGGCAGGCATAGTACACAAGTGCACTTTCTATTCCTTCGCTGTCATAGTCCGATGCGACTGGAATCTGACACGACCGGAGAGAGATCAGGCGCAAATATTGAGAAAATCTTAATAGAAAACTCAATATTGATTTTTGAATTGGCTCGACCCGAGACTCAAACCCAGGACCTTATGTCTGTAGTCGAACATGCTAACCACTAAACTAATGAGGCTGTCAAGAGTATTATATATAAAATAAATGTATATAAATATTAAGAGTATTATTAAAATACATTTATTTTATATCGTTTAAAAAATAATAAAAATGCTACGTCTATTTTGTCAATACTAGAAATAATAAATAAAATTATGTTCTTGAATTTAAAATTTATAGGAGAGAAATTATGGAATATTTTTATTTTATATTTTATTAAAAATAGTATATTAAATGACGACTGACCATATGTTATTTATAAATACTAAAACTACCTAACCTTCAAACGAATTAGCATAAAAAATCTCAAGCAAATCGAGGCTATAGCTTAGGCGCGATGCGCGTGGTCTATTAAGTGATAATATTTCATTAAGTTTTAACTTCGTTTTAGTTTTAGTTCGATAAGAAAAAAAACCAAATATACTCTTTATAATATAAACTATTTGCTACTGCAAGTGCTGTCAAATCGGTCCAGCACTTTCAGAGATTCGCGGGAACATTCAAACAAATTCTTTATTGTTTTTTATTCAAGAATAGTATATAGTTTCATATGCATTTAGTGAAATGCTGTTATTTTGAAATTACAACAGACAGACATTCTAATCTGTTTATTACTTTTTAATCTCATGAACTGATATAACCTTAGCGTAATGATATCCACAAATTAAATTGAAATATGTTGCATTTATATAGCTGTTCTGTAATATCGTCGTCGTCATCGTCGCTTCAACTGATGAACGTCTACTGCTGGACATAGGTCTCAAGTAATGACCTCCACAAGGCCTGATCTTGCGCCGCCTGGCTCCAGCGGCTACCGGCGACCCTCTTTATATCATCGGTCTAATCTGTGGGGGGTCTGCCTAGACTGCGCCGTCCGGTGCGGGGTCGCCAGTCCAGCACCTTCGGCCTCCAACGTCCATTGGTCCTTCGAACTATGTGCCCCGCCCATTGATACTTCAGGTTCGCGATTCGTAGGGCTACGTTGGTTCTACTACAGATCTCTTCATTTCTGATTCGATCGCGTAGAGAAACTCCGAGCATAGCCCTCTCCATCGCACGCTGAGTGACTCTGAGCTTCTGCATGAGGCCCATAGTCAGCGACCACGTCTCACAACCGTAGGTCATAAGTTCTATATATATAAAATTTTAAATATTATCTTATTGTTATATAACTCACACGTGAGAGACGTGAGTGCTAATTTTAGGCAGACATAGTCGATGGCACCATCTAGTGCTTAATTATCTGAACTCGTTACAATTTTAACACAAACTAAACAAACTCTTGCAGAATCTACAAATTAGTTCGTTGACTTTAAATTTAAAGTTACCTAAACGTAAAAGTGACGCAAAGTTGACAAAGAGGGTAGGTAGGTAGTCTCTTAGTGTCTTGGATTATACGTTAAGTAGAGGCTAGGGTGTATTTTAAGAAAATTTCGTAAGTAGTATTAAAAAGTTTCAAAGAATTACTTGAAAATTTTATACTGACTTTAACTAAATTGATAATCCTGTTGCGATGCGAAAGTTTTTTATTATCCTTTTGTAATGCTTATATTTTTTTACGTCGCGCTTCACTTTTTGGCGTTTTCCATATTTATTTCCTTTAAAATCTTTATCTTCACTGTGGATCTTACGTATTTAATAATTTTTATTTCAAAATCAATATAATCTTTATTTAAATAAGTGAGGATACTTGAATAAAGACTATTTCGCCATAAAAAGCTCTCCATAGAATATAATCATCGCTATTCCATTGGCTAGTAACCGTAGTAAATGATCTGGACCGTAATGCAACAGAAAATATGTTGATTTAATTACGCACACACACACACACACATACACACACACAATCATGTATATTGTAGTTATATCTTATATTATGGATTAATTTTAAGTTTAGTTTGTATTATATAAGTAGGTTAGGCGTATAAAATATTATAAAATTGGGAAGACACTGACCCCTATGTCATGGGCAGTTTAGGGGTCCAGGGTATTCTAATTATGTACCTTACTTTTTTATGCCCAAATAAATAAAGTTATTATTAAAGTTATTATTCTTAAATCTGTTTTTACTAACAAGAAATTGGCAACAAACTAAGTGATTATACCTTTACAAAGTAATATTTTTTGAATTATTATATAATATGATATATTTTGTGATATTCTCCTAAAATTTTCAACTGAAATTAAGTCTCAACATTTAAATCATCTAAACAATGAATGTGACAATTTTTCTATTTCTATGATCCCGTTTGAATTTTCTATATATTATATTTTGTTCATATTTTCAATTGTTATTAAAGTAAAAATATCTTTATTCAAGTAGGTCTGTTATAGCACTTTTGAATCGTCACCTTCAAATTATGGAATGGTTTCTCTAATAGCTTTCTTTTAATTTAAATTTACTCAGAGACACCTCAGTAACATCTTCTAGAAGCTTGATAGGACTAATAAATACGTTTTAATCAATTTCGCTCAAGTTTGAACACATTTGTCAAATTTGGAGAGTTTAAACTTGATTCTATTAAAGTTTTTTAAAGCTCCTTCTCCGACATTCACTGTTTTTCCAGTGGAAAATGCTTTTATTGGTCAGGATTTGGCCATAGAGGAGCTGTCCAATATCGTCTAAAACCCAGCAAAACCCTCCATGAGTTAGGCATCAGGGGTTCTACTTTTGCATTTGTCTCTAGTATCCCGGATGAGTCAGACTGATGATTTACGGAGAAAGGAGGAGTACTACAACTTTTCTAAAACTCACCCTGCCAAGAATCGAATCCAAGATTTCTGCTAGTACAACTACTTGCCGCTCTGCTAGACCATCTAAAGCTTCTATGTAAAAGCATAATGGAAATAGTTTCTCAAGTGACAAGCACTCAGAACGCTATTCTAGTAAAATATTTTAGAGGGAAAATATGCATTATCCAAAGCATTTTCGTATGTTCATCCCCCAGGTAAGATTTCGATTTAAAAATTAAACTCCTACGAGATAATACTATCCGTGCAAACACATCGCACTTAGCGCTGTCTTTCTTACCTTTTTAATATGCTAATGGTGACTCTTTGAAACGACAGACATGGACACACATGTTCTTTGGATCTTATTACAGCGACATAGAAGTTAAAATACAACCAAAATTTGTATTCAGATATACAACGTGCGGTGGGCGTGCGAGTAGAGTTAGCAGGAGCCTTACAGACTATTTTTTTAACAAATCCTTCATTTATATTTTGCATATGGTTCCAAATGGAAATAGCTTTACTTAAATCTCTTTGTAACTGCATTCGCTTATAAATAAATCGTTCATCGGATATCTCTGGAACCATAAAGCGTAGAGACTTGAAATTTGATAGGAATATTCTTTTTACGAGTAGAGATCAGCTAAGAACGGATTTTACGAAATTCCACTCGCAAGGGGGGTTGCGGGAGTGTTAATTAAAAATATTCAAATTTTCACACTAAAAAAAGTTAAACTGTATCTTTTATTGTATGTAAAACTTTGTCAGAATTTTTTTTTGACATAATGGAATCTATCAAAAGTAAATTTTAGGAAATTCCATCCTCAAATGGCAGTGCGGCTATGTTTCTTATTTGTAAAACAATTTACCTAAATTAATCAAATTACCAAAAAAATAAATTACAAAAAAACTTTCAACGCAGATGAAGTTGCGGGTTCAGCTAGTATTAAAATTACACAGAATAAGAAATAAGTAAGACGTAAACCTTATGCAGAAGCTTTACTTCATGAATGCCATAGTTTCTTTCACAAATTCTAACATTTAACAGATCAAATTACTATATATTACAAAACGTTATGTAATTATAAATTAATCTGGAACTAATTTTTACTGAACTAATAAGCAATGCACATAAATATGCATATGCATAATAAAATATCAAAAATAAAAACAAACAGTTTATTGAAATCTTAAATGACAAATTGTAAATAAAAATGGCTCGTATATATTAGAAATTATTAATAAAATTTTAGTTTAAAATTTAGAAAAGAGAGTTTATGATATATTTTATTTTTCACTTTATGAAAAATCGTAAATTAACTTAAAAGATGTCGAGTTGTAAATTAAATTACCACATGTTATTTATGAATATTAAAACTACATAAGCTTCTAACGAATTAGCATAAAAAACGCTGCACATCTTCGTGACGCTAATCACGCATTGCATCCGTAAAAATTCTGCCCTTTGAAGTTTCACTTAAAGAATTATTCAACTTACGAGCATGACACCCTATGTTTTTTCTGTTAACCGTACGTCTACGTGAGCTAATTTAGCTGAGAGCAAAATTTATAGGGTAGCTGTTATCACTACGCTTTCATGTTATTTGTAGGAAAGAAACGGCTGTGCGGTATCAATTTGAATACTGCATTGTACTGAAATTACTTTTGTAACGAAATTGGGCAGAATTGTCCCCTCCACCTCCCCTACATGGTTAAAACAATTTAAAAAAATTCCCTCTTTTTCGCATTGCTGTTTTTAATCCACTTGCATTATCATATTATAGTACGTTTTAACTGTGAAACAATTTGGTCGAGATTTACCAGTGAGTTTTTTATGACATCCAAATTTTTTTCACGACGAAAGAGGGAACTATGTTTGGTTTTATAAAGCTTGTTATAAAACTTTAGGACCGCCTTTTTAACATAAATTTTACTCTATTTTAACCGACTTCAAAAAAGTAGGAGGTATCAAATTCATATGTATTTTTTAATGTTTCTTACTTCATAACTTTTGACTGGGTAAACCGATCTTGAGGATCTTTTTGTATATGAAAGGTGGTGCTATTTCGTAACATTCTGATGATGGAATCCATGAGAAAACCATATAAGTCTGGAATTTGCATTATGTGCGCGACAAATGGACGAATAACTAAATATTACGTCAACCGATTTCATTGATTTGTTTTTTATTGAAAAGGATGTACCTACATATGTTGTAGCTTTAGGTTATGACACATATATAAAAGTAATAAGTGAGAGCTGCCACTTTGACACGCGGGATGAAGATAAAATAAATTAATTTACAATTGGCAAACTATATTTTTGATCTGATTCATCGGAGAAATATCGTCGGGGTAATGTATATATATTTTTTATCCCAATAACACGGTCTCAATTAGAAAATATCAGTTATTTGGAAGACTTGTAATTCTTTTCTCCCCCCCCCCCCCCCCCCAGTAAAAAATGTGGAACCCNCTTCTCCCCCCCCCCCCTCCCGCAGTAAAAAATGTGGAACCCACCTCCATCAGCGGTGTTCTCTCAAGACAGACATGCAACTGATTAAGGTATATTTAAATTCCCAATTTCTCTGTTGGAAAAACATCGGCAAGTCCTTTGTGGTGCGGGTGTCTACAGGCAGTGGTGATCACTTTTCATCAGGTGACCTGCTCGCTTGTTTGCCTGTAATATTTATACATAAAAAATCTTCATCATTGGATGACTTTTATCAGCCTCGCTGGTGCAATGGTACTTGCTTCGCCAGCTGGGGTTCTCAACTCGATTCATAGCAAGGCAGATGTAGAAATTAGCTTTTTACATTTTGTCTAAGTCTGGACTGGTGGCTTCCGCCAGTGTTAGTTACCCCCCGGTATATTCTATGTATGGGGGGAAAGGCCGCTGGAGTAGGCGGGGTACAAGGCAGCGTCTGTTTGCGTAAGTCCTCCTTTGAATCCTTAGGCGGACACATCCGGGACACTATGGATAAATCCAAAAGTTAAAACCCCTGGTGCCTCATTAATGGATTAAGAGGGTACGGCGGAGTTTTAGTGGGTACAACGAGTCCTTTTTGTCACCGAGTACCACACTCCTGACCAATGGGTCGGGGTTTTTGAATAAAAGCATGTCCCAGTGAAAAAAAATGTTCTGTGTAGAAAACATAATAAGTAAATTATCTGTTTCTATGTTAGCGCTTTCATCTTAACCTATATCATCACTTACCATCAAGTAAAAATCCAATTAAGTGCTTTCTTTCCAGCCGATCAATTATTATATAGTATTTCCATATAATTTACTACAATAATATCGTATAACAAAGAAAGTGCTAAGTCACAAAGATAAAACTATAACCAAGTAAAGCATTGTGTTTAATTTTCTTTATGGGTTATAGTGGGAAAAAGGCATTTTTCTCCTGTCAACAAAAATAAAACACCTTCCGTGAACGTGAACTTTGGGATCCGGTAATTATCATTTAATAGTTGCTGATAATAATCGGTAACCTTGGGGAAAAAGGTTGGCCTTTGTGGAGGCCAAAGGAAGTGAATTATAGGTATTGAAATCAACCAGGTCATATATACGTATAAACAATTAATCTATACTAATATTATAAAGAGAAAACGTTTTTGTATATATGAAAATATGTATGTATGATTATTACGTTTTTACGGAAAAACTACTGGGCCGATTTCTACATTTTTTTCACCATTAGAAAGCTACATTTTCACTGAGCGATATAGTCTATATTACTTTCTCAAAAAAACAGGGTTCCCTATTAAAAATGCATTAATGTCATCCAAGGTGTGTAACAAAAAAATCTGTTATCGCGTGCGCAGCGAAATCTATTGAAGATAGAACAAAAAAATGTTCTACAATATTATAGAACGTATTAATGTCTACAAAAAAGTCCATGATAACATATGTCCAACTACTGTAGTTATGCCACTTACTACTTTTCTGCATTTTAATAGTTAATAAAAGTGCCAGCAATAATCAAACCATATCATTCATACCTTTTTATTAATCCTTATCCTATTAAATGATATTTTATTAAAGACCGTTTCAATAGCTGTAAAAAACTTTTCAAATTATTAAAATCGGACATTCAATTCAAAAGATATAACGAATTTAAAAATATCTATCTCAAGAAAATAATGTCTCCCGACTCAAACTCCAGTGTCAAATATTGTGTATAGGGAAATTTTGAGATAATAAAGTATTACATATAAATCTTTTCTTTAATATTATAGAAGAAACTTTTGCATTTTGAAAATAATAACCAAGCTAAAAATTACTCCAAAAATTCTTTCAATATCTCTAGAGTATTTTTTAATTTACTAATGGCGAAAATTCTATGTAAATGATGTTATGAATTTAAAATGTATTATTTAGACATATAGTCGTTGTAAAAAAAATCTGTATATTGATTAGACTATAAATGTATGTGTGTACTTAATAATCTGAAAGGAAGTGATTAAAAACTAAGTGAAATAAAACTTTTAATTTAACGAAAATCAATCTATTGTGCAAATTAATACTTTCCACTGCCACGAGATCGGTATCTAGGCGGGTGACACCACGGGGCATAGCTAGTATTAAATAAATCAGGCAATTCTTATGTCTTTTACACTGCCTTTCAAAATATAACATTGTCGAATGTTAGCAAAATCTATTTATGTATGTCCGAGAAAAGGCAGAAATATAAAGCACAAGGGCGTAAGGGTTCTCCGCCTACATCGTCATTAATAGTATCTATAACGTAATTTCTTATACTGTGGGCGTTCATGGGCAATGTCGGTGCAATCAAACACTTTATTAATTAACTCGGATTATAATTTTCAGTCACTTAATGTTCCCGATATCAGTTTACACAAACTCATTAACAATAACAGCTAGGAACGCGACAGTTGCAACAGTCGACCGCTCCGGCGGAGCGCTACCCGAGGACTATCGAGAGACTCCCGCCGGACTGCCACTATTGACTCTGTCCCACGCCGATAGACAGATGGCGCCAGCGTTCCACAGACAGCTGCCCTCCGACAATATATACATATTCACACTTCTTTTTTAAACTTTACCCATTTAAACAGAACACCCAGCGGAATTTCTCAAAAGGCAAGAAAACCCAGTATATAGCTTTAGCGTAATGATATATAAGCCATTGCCTTTATCTATAAATTTAAAACTAAATTAAATTAAAATCGAACTAGTACTATGTGAGATTAACCCGCTCAAGCACACAAACTCTTCAGTTTTATAACATTATGTCAGGTACATACTTTATGAATATAGATCATAAAGAAATTAAATCTAGTTATTAACTTCACCTCAATGATGTTTTCACTGTCGTATGGTCTTAAGCGTACATTAAGTTTTTTGTTACTATGCCGTACATGGGGTTATCCGTCTTGGTGTTTTAACGCTACTCATGAATATTTATTTGGTTTGACAATGGCGCCTTGTAGATATTATTAACGCCCATCAAACTTTGGGGTGTCGAACATGCACACTAAACATTTAAAATGAAACACAAACAGTTAATTGATACAAGGATTCATTTTTTCACTTTTAAGTTCGTGTAAAAGGAAAGAACACTCTTGAGTCCGTATACTTAGTTTCCGGTCACTTTATATTATTTATTTATACATTTTATTGCACCATAAAAGTAAAACATTATAATAAATTTAATGAAATAGAGAAAGAAAGTACAACATGCGGTGTTATCGGTTGTTTCTTCGAGACAATCTTGACGTAAAAAAGCTGTAAGTACCGAAGAAGGAAGGCAGGCAATAACAAACATACACACAAATAACTACATGCTAATACATACAATAATAAATATATATATCAACCTATTAATATATATCACATACACAATCTGTTAATATATACATATATTGTCGTCAATACTTAATTCTACTGCAAGAAATAGTGCTTTTTTTCACTTCTGTCGTCTGTCATTATTACAGATATGTTAGCGCTTGATTGTTATCTCATCTAATGGTAAGTGATGATAACGTCTAAGACGGAAGTGCACTATCCTAATAAGAGGTAATTTATCTTTAAACTATAAAAATATCGTACTGACGGACGGACGCATTTTTTTGCTTGGCGTGCTGCCAAGCAAAAAATTCCTTGTAGGCAGGCTGTAACGAGCCGCGGCCGAAGCCTCCCATCAGTTAAATTTAGGTAAGAAGCAATTTACCTCTTATAGTATAGAAGTGAATAGAGTAAGGCGAATAGATAAAATAAACTTAAAAAGTACAATCAGTTTGCAGAAAATTTAAATGGAAATTGATGGGATACACGATGAGAGCAAGGAGGAAAAATAGATGAAAATAATAAGTGAATGGTACCCCAGGGAAAGCAGAAGAAGTAAAAGAAGACCAGTAAAGCGATGGAAAGGCGACCTTAAGAAAATAGCAGGACCAAAATGGCTATGTGCAGAAAAGGTTAGGTATAGAGAAGACATTAGAGGAGGCCTTTGTCGAAAGACACGCTGTGAGCTAGGAAGAACCGTATGTAAAAAAACAGCAATAAAGGCTTGTTTTATCTTATTAATTTCTACACAGTATCGTCCTGGGTGTGATTTCCCGGCAGGTTACCATTGTATCAGCAAATTCGTGCTCTAAAATAGATTATGTGATTCGGTACGTCTTTACGAAATAATACTAGGTAAATTACCTCTTATCAGGTTAGATTGCGTCCGTGTTAAACTGTATCATCAAGGGAGATAATAGTCAACTATTTAACCCGTTGGCAATAAAGAACAAATATATATGTATAGTATTAAAAAAATGTCGTACCTAAACAAGCAGGAAATCTAAGCTCTACTCCGCAACAATTCATTGCCTGTGACTCGAAAACTTTTGATGTTTACAAATTTACAAACGCGAGAAAGTTTCGTAATTTATTCACCTCGCCTTTGTGTTTTCTTTCGCAATGTTTCGTTTCTCTAATTTGCCTTTTAAAATTATTTATGAATGCCAAATTAATATCAACGGAGTTCTTTTAACGAGTATCCTGTAAAATGTCGGCTCTGATCCATTTCAGGGAAAAGTTTAATCAATTTTTCTTTTTATGCTGATCTCTGTAATATCCTTCTTAATCCTAAAGAAAACCTGACGAGTGTAGTATCAAATATTCGTTGAAGTATCAAGATTAAAACACAAAATTGCGTTTTGGCCTTACTTGAAGTTTTATTTATTAATCAACTAAAAAAAATGTATTCTATATTAGGAGTAATAATGATAAATCCTTCTCAAACAGAGAAAAAGGGTCCATTTTTGTTAGTAAACTTGAAAATTAAAATCTATGTTAGCTAATTGTTTGTAGGAAACCACTTAAATCTGTTCCAGTTAAAATAATAAGTAAAATTACAAACAAAATCCAGTGTAACTTTAAAGACATTATGAATGAAAGTTCATGTTTTTCAATATGCAAGTATAAATTTTGCTAATGAAAATATTTGAGAAATTAGGGGACTGATAATTGTGTAAGTTAGGAGGGTTCCTTCGCATCTTATCCTAAGAAGAATCTACAACAATTATTTATGTGATCACCATTAAAATGTGAATTTAATCTATCAAGATTAGAAAAAAATCATTCACTCCCACCCTTTTTTATCGTCCAAATAATCTTTCAAATTATAGTGAAATTTCTCTATTACCTTTCTGTTTATAAAAGATTTATATTTATTAAGTGACATCTCTAGAACGTCTTCTGGGAGTTTGTTATGGTAATGTATACATTTAACCTTAAATGAACATGTGAAAGTGATATTGAAAGGAGAGTGAATGCAGGTTTATGAATAGCCAGATGGTGTCTCAAAGGGCCAGACTGGCTTTGCATGCAGGAGTGTTGGTGCCAACACTTATGTATGGTAGTGAAAGTTGGGTATGGCAGAAGAATCACAAAAGTAAAATAAATGCGATAGAGATGAGACCATTGAGAAGTATGAGTGGATTAAAACTAAGTGTCAGAGTAATAAATAGAGTGATAAGATAAAGTTGTGATTTAAAAGAAGATGTAGTGACTTAAATTAAGAAAGGTATGCTTAGATAGTTTGGGCATGTAGAGAGAATGAATGAAAGGAGAAAGACAAAAATGATTTATGAGTCAAGAGTGAATGCGAATGTTGGAAGGGGAAGACCCAGGTGAATGTTCCTGGATCAAATCCAGGATATTTTAAATAAGGGCCAAGTTAAAAGTACTTTAAACCGACGAACCTGTATAAAAGGTTTAATGAAAATGAAAGAAGCGAAGGAGATATGCAAGGATCGTGGCAAGTAGAAGGATATTGTCTCTGCCTACCCCTATAGGAATGAGACGTGATGCTATGTTACTTAAATGAATTGTTAATTTTATGCAGTCTCTTAGAAGCAAGAGCAATTTTATATTTCTAAAGTAATATGAAAACAAAGCTTTTTTCTTGAAAGTGTCAATATTTTAAGAACGTAGTAGTTTTCAAATATATTTTCACAATAAACTGTCAATATTTTAACTACTCTAAAGTTTTATTCTCTTGGACCCATGTTGTAAATAATACGAATAGCATTTCCTGCAGTATGAATTTCGTCTATAACATCAGCATTTATACTATTAGATGCATCATTCAATATCGAGCAAATATTAATAACATATTTAAAAAATCCTATTTAAATTTTGAATTATTTAGGCCCGAGACTCGAACCCAAGATCACTATATTTATAGCCGAACAAGTTCACTAATATACCATTCAGTAATATATAGAGACGGTACAAGTTAAGGTAATAGCTCCTTGTTAAGAAATTATATTTTGTTGCATAGTGCTTGTAATTTTCTAACGATCTACTTGCTTCCAACGCAAGCTTCTCGTTTATCAGCTAATTAGCTTAGCAAAGTATTCGTTGGAACGGAATTTAGTTATAAAGTGTTATAAGAAAAGGTCCTGTTAACTTTATTTAGCTCACCCTGGGTTGCTCTCCGAACAAAATGTTTAGGTTCTATAAAATAATTAAAACTGTTTTACAATCAATTTGAAAAGATAAATGTTAGACTTTGTTATGAATATGTTGACTTTTTACGATTCCATATCGCAATGGTGGTTATTAGAAAAGTTCTAGTTGACTCTACTTTGCTTACCCTAGTTTGCTCTCAAAACAAATTGTTTAGGATCAATAAAATATCCAAAAATGCTTAAAAGTTGCAATTTGAAATGGTTAAAGTTTGACTTTGTTATCAATATGTTGATTTTTTACAGCTTCATACCGCAACGGTTGTTATAAGGAAAGGTCCTGTTATCTTTATTTAGCTCACCCTTTTTGTTCTCAGAACAAAAAATTTAGGGTCTATTAAATAACCATAATTGTTTGAAAAGACCAAAATTTGGCTTTGTTATCAATATGTTGACTTTTTATGGTTCCATAGCGCAATGGTTTTAATAAGATGAGCTCTTGTTGACTCCACTTTGCTTTCCCTGGGCAGGCACTGTTTACCAGCTCTTTATATCAATAAATTTACATGCTTAATTGTTCTTTCCAATCCATCATTCAGTAAAGGGAAAGATCGTGTAGAAAGCTGCATATTTTGGCAGTGATAAGCCGCAGTGAAACAGCGTGATAGATGTATGCTCTAAAACCCTCTCGCCTATGATTGAGGAGGCCTCTTCCTAGTATTGGGACTTTAATATGCTGCTACTTACCTTTATAGCGCAATGGTGCTATTCGCTTTGCTAACAGATACACTGGATTCAATTTAAGAAAGTGCATTCTTTAACTTGCGTATGTCTGATCTTCGGCCGTAGTAAATTAGAACTTTACGTGAAAAGACTTAAATAGGTATATTACCTATTAACAATTTAGCAAACTTCCATCTTAGACTGTAATATTACTTAGTGAGACCACAGTTAACTGCTAACCTGTTACCAATAATAAAAATGATGTAGATTTGTTAGAGATATTGAATGATTTTAAAGTAAATGCATACAATATCCTTAAGACTTTGCTGTAATATTACTCTATACCTTCTTGAAATCGGAGGACATACTTTTGTTAACTATGCCAGCCAATTTTTTTTTGCCTACATATTATTTTATTCCCAAAAATTTTATTAAAAACCTTGGTTTTTACTTAAAACAATACAACAATACTTTTTTTGTTTTTGTTAACGTCAGTATATCCTCGTGGATACCTGCGACACCATGGGGTGGCGTTGCACGTTATGCCGGACTTTTACCGGCTAAAACCTGACGGTGCCTCTCCCTACGTTCGCTGGTGAAAGCACGGGATTGTAACACGTCCGCAGTCCCGCTTACGATGTGCCTTACAAGGCCCCCCTGATGAAATTCCTCCACTCGGATGGCATGCCCGGAGCACTCGACATGTCACCTGTCTTCCCTCCCTTTCGGGCAACAGACCTTGTACCTGTTGCCACAAGCTAACCCTAAGGGGCTAGACGTCGATCATGGGCCACCTGTCTGCGCCCCGGCCTCCTCCTACGCATGGCGGAAGCGCCTCCATCCACCTCTCTGAAACGTTCAACCGCCTCCTTCTGCGACATCACTTTTTCACATAAGGAGACCATCGCCTCCCAACAGACTTCCCTACCTACCATGACGTTAACCACAGCAGGTAGAAAAAGGCATTTCCGACTACTGCCACGAGTGCTGCTCTTTGGTCAGCCCACCGTGGATGCGCAGCGATTGTGTGTTCAACAGTGTCCTCCACCGCGCCACACTCGTGACATTCCTCCGTCGGTTCTCTCCTTGCCTCCTCCTTCGGGAGGTACCTTGCAGGTACCTCCCGAAGCAACCGTTCCCCGAGAGAACCTGTGTAAGATGGAAAGACAGCACCTCATGGGATCTTTTCAACACGACACGAAAAAAAAGAAACGTGTATTTTTTCTGTGGGCATAAAATAGTAACATTTTCAATATATACATTAGTTAGTTATTAAACATAAATTCTTGTTAATTAATTTTTTGTTAGTAATCTAATTCAAAATATTAATTAAAAATTTAATGAAAAAAACATTTTACTCATACAAGCGTTACACAGAGGAATGCAACCAAAGAAGTTTTAATTAATAATTACATTAACTAACCATAAGACCAAACATTTAAATGCTACTTAGATGTATAAACCTTGAACTTTATGTTATCTGAAATATCTCGATAACAATATTTTCATTTTTTGAAAGTTAAAGGTCTTAGTCTCATAATAATATCGTCTGTATTCAAAGACATAGTTTTAATACCCAACAAGGCTAACTGCATACCATATTCCGTAATAAAAACCGTATAGAATAACAGTAACTAGAGACAAGTGATTGTTGTTTTATACGATTATAAGGCCATGGATATAGTGAAACGGATATAGTGATACGAATATAGTGAAAAAATTTTGCTATTAAATTACCATATTCCTTTGGTAATATTATTTGTGTTGGTTCCGTATATAATTTACGCAAAAAAGTTACTAAAATTATTTAAGCTCTATTATTTTTGCAGTGCCTATATTTACTATATAAAAATTAGTAGCAAAAGGAAAAGTAAATAAAAATTTCATGTCATTTTAGTTAAGACAAATAAGAGTAAAGTATAGTCTATCTTTCTGAAGAAAACCTTTGGAAGGCACGACGGTCAGTAATGAATGAAGTGACTCAAAGGATATTAATTTTTCTAAGAACGTTTTTTCTACGAAAATGGCATATTCCTGGAACAACGTATAATATTTTATTCACAAGTAGCCACATTTAAATGAAAAATTCCTACGTTGCTAATAAACTTAAGATACTAATAGCATTACCGCTGATATGTCTATAAGAATCCTATTTACATCCTTATATATATTTTTTATCAACAATTATTACATATTACCTTTGAAATGACTGCCTCATTGGTGTAGTAGTTAGCATGTTCGACTACAGACATGAGGTTCGAGTCCCGGGTCGGGCCAATTCAAAAATCAATATTGAGTTTTCTATTAAGATTTTCTCAATATTTGCCCGAAGTTGGGAAGTTGGCGGTGTGATCCACCCCCGTGCCTCGGAGAGCACGTTAAGCCGTCGGTCCTGCGCCTGATCTCTCTCCGGTTGTGTCGGATTCCCGTCACATCGGACTATGAGAGTGAAGGAATACAGAGTGCACTTGTGTACTACACCTGCCAATCCGCAGTGGAGCAGCGTGTTGGGTCTATGCTCTAAAAACCCTCGCTCCTCGGAGTGAGGAGGACTGTGCCCAGCAGTGGGACGTTAAAGGGCTGCAGTAAGTAAGTGAGTACACTTACTTACTTACCTTTGAAATTGATTAAACCTAGAAAAATTGTATTAAAAACTAATCGTTTTTATGAAATTTTCCGCAACTTTCTAACACGATTGATAACATTACATGACATCGATCAGCCGATGCTATTTAAAACAATCAGATGTACCTAATTAGTCACAGTTGACAATGATTTTCTGAACGATTCCACAATCAAACTACGTCTGCATCTCAAACTTTTATATAGGGAAACCAGTTCTTTCCGACAGTGTAACCCGCGTAGTTCATGATCCATTGGAGACATGGATAAATTCATTATTCATTAGAACAGTCAATCTAAACCATTCTCGAATACACCTGAAGACAATAAAATTGAAAAGATCGTGCCTACAAAGTACACACGTCAGAAGTGAAACTTCTTTGGCAAAGTAATTTTGAAGTCTTGTTTATAAAACTTTAGATTTCTGGGACAGAGGGAGGGAATAATTAATAAAAATAATCAAAGAAATACATTTATTTTATATTGTTTGAAAAATAATATAGTAAAATCTCAGATGATGAATATTACATTATAATTCCTCTTTGTAAATAGTTAAAATACCTAACTTCAAATAAAATTTATACAAAATCATTGTAAATTAATTATTACTTATTGAATAGTTATTGAATAGTTAAGAATTGTAAGATATTATTAATTTTTTTTTTTTTTTAAATTTAGAAAAAAGAGTTTATGAAATAATTTATTTTATATTTTATGAAAAACAGTTTATTAAATTATTAAATGACAAATGGAAATAAAATGCCACATGTTATTTGTCAATATAAAAACTACCTTACTTTAAAACGAATTAGTATAAAAAACGCTGCACATCTTCGTGACGCTAATCACTGTTTCACTATAAATATTAACAATATCGTTCCAGCCTTTAAGGAACAGTGACATACACACACACACACATAAAAATTGTATAAGTGTTTATACACTAAAAAAAAATCCGTCGTATATCTTTATAGATATACGACGGATTTTTTTTTAATTTACGATACTATATGTGTTGTTTATATTCATTTCGATATGTACTTGTCTAGCAGTTAATATATTCTGATGCACTTGCGTATGCTGGTGATTCCGTGACGAGAGAGTTACGAAACGTGAGAGAACGGACGTAACAGTTGTAAAAAAATATACATTCTACATAAATAATTATATTGTTTATCGAGACCTCTCATTAAAATCGTTACAGTCGGATTAGGTATAAGTGAGAATATACATATTATATACATACAGATAGACAGACAATACCTTTCAGAATTGATTTTTTGTATATACGTACCATATGTACTATCAATGAAAAGCTTTTAATTAAAGTAAATGTTGACACAAATTCATAAAAGGAAATATGATTAATTTAAACAACAAGGAACCCTACACTTCATCCTCGAGACAATAGCAGTTGTCATAGTCCAAAACAAGCCATATAACGAATTAAAATTATTCAATAAGTCGTATTAGGAAAGGCTTCGCTGCGCAAGAGGCACTGGCGCCATGGAAATAGACGAGTCATATACTAACATAAGGTGGATAAGACCATTACTAGCTTATTTCGATTTGTATTATTTATTTTTATAATTGAAAATGATAAACAAACATTATATTGCTTTTGTGTTTCGCTTAAGAATGGATAAGTAAAAAATAGTAAAGATAAGGATAAGTTTTCTTTTAAGAATTGATGAATTAGTTATCAAATGTTTACTTTACGCTGATGATCAAGTAATACTTGCGTCATCCGCTAATGAGCTACAGGAGATAGTAAATATTATGAATGAAGCTTTTGAAAGGGAAAGGAATGAAAGTGAATGTAAACAAAACGAAAGTTATGCTTTTTGAAAGAGATGAATCTATGATGAATGGCAATATTTTGATATATGGGGAAACAAGTGGAAGAGGTGAAAGTATTTGTATACTTGGAATCTAAATTTACAAAAGATGGAATATGTGAAAGTGATATTAAAAGGAGAGTGAAAGCAGGGAATATGGTAAATTGAGCCTTGCGCGCCTTTATGAATAGCCAGATGGTGTCTCAAAGGGCGAGACTGGCAGTGCATGCAGGAGTGTTGGTTCCAAGACTTATGTATGGTGGTGAATGTTGGGTATGGCAGAAGAATCACAAAAGTAAAATAAATGCGGTGGAGATGAGAGCGTTGAGAAATATGAGTGGATTAAAACCGAGTGACGGAGTAAGAAATAGTGTAATAAGAGAACGTTGTAGTATTGAAGAGGATGTAGTAGCTAAAATTGAGAAAGGTATGCTTAGATGGTTTGGGCATGTCGAAAGAATGAATGAAAGGAGACTCACAAAAAGGTTTTATGAGTCAAGAGTGAATTCGAAAGTTGGAAGGGAAACACCAAGGCGAACGTTCCTGGACCAAATCCAGGACATTTTAAATAAGGGCCAGATCAAGAGTTCTTTAAACCGACGAACTCGTATGAAAGGTTTAATGAGAATGAAAGAAGCGAAGGAGATATGCAAGGATCGTGGCAAGTGGAAGGATGTTGTCTCTGCCTACCGCTATAGGAATGAGGCGTGATGCTATATATGTATGTTTTTCGCGAAATCATAATATTATTGTAAATCAAAAGTAGCATAAGTAACTCTTTATAAAATCAAGAACAAAGAAACAGCTTAAAATAATATATTATGCACTTAGAGACGCAAGTATGACATCGCCGCTCGCGTGACAGTCGGCTCGAATGAAACGCGGGAGGCAATGCCGTACTTTCGTCTCTTAGTGCGTATACAATTTTTCATTAGACAGGGATCAAAAGCACTATAAAAATGTAAGTAATAAAATTCAAAATATTATGAAATAAAGTTAGATATTAAATCAATAGCTATTGAACGTCATATTGACCGACAGGCTTGTAGAAATAGTTTACTTGAGTTCCCTGTCTGTCACACTAAATACTATAGCAATTCCTTCACATCCAGATCAGTAAGACTATGGAACTCGTTACCACTTGAAGAATGCCAATATGAGTCTCTTCATACTTTTAAAAGACGATTACACTCCCACTATGTATAAAATCATTCGTAATGAGTCATTATAACTTTTTTTAGCAATGGATACCTTGTTTTTATCGCGCCACCAGCTTTCATTCGTTCACAGTATTCTTTACCCAAAGGTTTTCTGTGAAGAGATTGCTTACGCAATAAGACCGCCTTTGCATGCTATGGTTCCTAAACTATTATTTAAGTTTTCCTCTATTGTATTTTCCTTATATTGTGTGTGCAATAAAATATTTATCTATCTATCTCACAGCTCGTATGCTTCGACTGCGTAACTAAGCAACAAGTTGTTAACTCATCCATTTATGACAAGTTTCAAACACAAGTTAAGTATTTATTCAATCGGAAAGCAATGTGGCACTTTTATCACCCAAAATAGCGCCAAAAGCACGAGCTTCCGACTCGGTTCTGATGAAAATATATTTTTTGGTATCAAATCATATGCACTTTCATTCTCTTTCTTACTCTTAAATATACGAAGAGTAGGTGACGGTGAGAGAGAGAGAAACATATGTGCTCGCACCTATCTCTCTTACCACTACAGTAAAAAACGAAATGTCTCTCTCTCTCTCTTACTATCTTCACTAGCTTATATTTTCCTCTCAACTGCCTTTCACCTCACCCAATCACACTTTTTGTAACGCTCTCATCACGCATTGACCACCTTACTATCCCAAGCGTGCAAAGTAGCGAGTTTTTTTCAAAAATCTTTTATACATTTTCAATTTACTAAAGCAATATCAACACTACAGCTAGCTTAATATAAACATTATATGCAAACCTTGTAGAATCTGCGTAGGTGTCAAGATTCAGGTCAGCTAAAGAAATATAGCCGTTGTCTTACGTAAGCAAGTCTTTTACCATGGCAATGTATCAAATATAAAACTATTGAGAACGTTTATATGATAAAAATCAATTGCCGTAACAACCTGTAGATTTCAATATCTTAACAAGTGACACCAAGACGTCAAGTTATAATAGGCAAATCGATAAACTGTTATCTATAATATGTTTCGATACAACCGGTTTTAAAAACGAAAATGAGAGATTTGATAACCTAATCTGTGATCGTTTGACAGCCTTACGGATTTCAGATTTGATTACCAGCACGACATATTTAGTCAATATTGTTATAGATTGAATATCCCCCTCGCCGGAGGAGGGAGCGCGCCAGGCAGGGCAATTTAGGTCGTCTACTCTTCCAGAACTAAATCTTTAAGCCAGCTTCATCGGGGGCTCCAGGGCTGAATTCGACAGCCAACATCTGAACCCAACCACACGGATGAAGAGCATTCCGTTAGGTTTTATTGGGTATCCTGGTGTGGCCAATGAGCCATTAAAGTTATCTGGTAACTTCCATCGAAAATCCTGCCCAGCCTATTAAAGACATGACAAAATAATGTATGATAATGATATTCCTTCTTTTATAGATCTACAAAAAGTCACGTACAGCGATGAAAGTTATACAGTTACATAATGCTGTATATTAATACGCATTACACGTGTAAACCATTCTAGTGTTATCTCGAATGGACCTATCGCTGACAATTCATTGATTAGTTTAAAAGATCTAGGGCAACAGAAAGCCAAAGCAACTTCATTTTATACCATCTAAAAATTGAGCTTACCGAACAAAATCAAAACACTGGTACATAATAACATCAATTGCACAGAAATCACTCCCTTTTTTAAACCATCTTGAGGTTCCTCTTTTATCAAAACTTAAAATACAAACTCAGCTTTTTCCAATATAATGTTGAAATATCAATGGATGATAGATAATAGTATTTCAACAAAATTCCTGCGCTGCAAAGTAAAGCACTTTATCATTTAACCGTCCTAGAGTGGAACAAAAACTTTAATGCAACTTTTGTTATCGATTCCAGTCACAGACCAATATCAACCTTTACACGGATATAAATTAAGTTATTCAAATAATATTATTTTAGACTTCTAATTATGTTATTCTCATATTCTCGGAACCGTCATCTAATAGTCGAGAAATTCTGTTATAACAGTTTTCTCGATTTAGCAACCAGATAAACAGCAAGACTGATACGTCTTTAATGTTAAACATTTGGGAGGGGTAAGATCGACGCATGCCGTGGCAAAGCGTCCCTACGTCGCCTTTTTTTCCACTCGATTCAGCAATTCGCCAAATCTCTGGCAAGTATTTTGTTTACATTACACGTAACCTGAGTCTTACTTAAAAATTTCGGTGATTCAATTTCTACCAGATGTCCCATGATAGAAAGTTTTTTTAAGCTATTACCATACGAATAATCATATATAAGTTTAAAGAAAACAGCTTGTTTTAATGTTCGGATAAACACTTCAAGTACAAGTAGGTAACTAGCTAAACTTGACTGAGACAGAGTGAAGCACTAGCACTATATCTAATACGCGCTTTCACCATCCTATCCTGTGCTGCCTGAGCTTTATGTGTCCCTTAAGGACTTTTTGAGTTTATTATATACGAACTGAGCCTGCGACTTCGTCTGCGTGGAATGTTTTTAGGAAGCATTTTCATTTCATTAATTTAGGCAAATTGTTTTAGAAATAAGAAACATATATATAGCACCCCCGCAACTCACATTGCTGGTGAAATTTCGTAAAATCCGACCTTAGCAAACCTCTACTTGGCAAAAGGAATATTCCTAAAAAATTTCAAATCTCTACGCCTTTTGGTTTCATAGATATCGTGATGAGTTATTAATTAACACCCCCGCAACCCCCCTTGCGGGTGGAATCTTCTAAATTCCGCTCTTAGCTGACCTCAACTCGGCAAAAGGAATTTTCCTACCAAACTTCAAGTATCTACGCTTTATGGCTCCAGAGATATCGTGATGAGTCAATATGTTCAAGCCGGCCTTGAACCTGACAAGAACTCGACCCTGGACCCGGCCCATAAAGGTCCAGGTCGTATCGGTCCGGAGACGGCGGAAGGAGAATGTTAAGGGAGAGTTTCAACAGGGATCTAACAGTTATGAATGAATTGTACACCTACCTGGTCTCCCGGTGCCGATCTCCTTGACGGCGACGAGCCCCGGCAGATGAATAATCACGTGAATGTGTATTTGTAAGTGTGTGTGTTTGTGGAATGTGTCTGTAACCTGCCAAGGCATCTAAAGCTGCTGTAGCGACGCCGGTTCTCTGTTCTACTTCAAAAGGGAAGTCCAACAGCGGCCACCGCGTGGGCGAAAATAACCTAGCCGCGCTATGACCCGCCACCTTTCACTAGAGGGCTACGATATGGGCCTACAAAACGCGACGAACTGCATCATTAGCCCCACAAACCTATTAACGCGTGGAATTACCGCACATTCCCGACAAAATCATACAAAATCACGAAGCGGGCCTATTCTGCGCCAATCACCACCTCGAAAGTTGGCAGCTTGATCTCTGTTTCTGTACTACAGATAATCTACAAACTATATTGTTCCATGATAATGGAACTGCAGAGGAGGCGCCCTCTCGTGTCGTATACGGACGCCTCCCGATAACCAGTGCATTAGTACGTCGGAAATCTTGCAGATGGTGCGAGTATGCCGCTTCCGAGGTACCAAGGCTTCGCACCAGTTGGCGCGAACACAATAGATGCCTGGATATTTATTACATATAAATAAGCTGAAGCCGTAATTTCGTTTGCTTGGAATGTTTTTTAGAAATTTAGGTAAATTGTTTTATAAATAAGAAACATACGTATAAATACGAGCTATTTCCTGCGTATTACTGCAAAGAGCTTATAGTCCTTTTTTCAAGCTCTCGATTATCGGTATATCAAATTTACCAAATAACCATAAAAGATATACTTTGTAAATGGTTTGTAAATTTTTTTTTAATGTGAAAATTTGTTTTTTTTTTATTAACACCCCCGCAACACCCTTTGCGGGTAGAATTTCGTAAAATCCGTTCTTAGCTGACCTCTACTCCGAAAAAACAATATTCGTACCAAATTTCAAGTCTCTACGCCTTATGGTCCCAGAGATATAGTGATGAGTCAATAGATACCTGGATATCTCTTTTATACATGCAGATATAATCCCCAATCTATTTGATACTCTAGAGACTGTTGGTGTAATCAGTCTAATATTACGTATATGTTAAACATTTTCAGAAAGTATTGGATCATTTGTAATTCTCTACAATATAACCTGTCTACGAATGAATGACTCGTCAAAATCGCTTAAGATATCCCAGAGATTTGTAAAAACAAATAAACAGTTCAACCGAAACACAAAGATAAATAAGAAAATATTGCAAAATAAAATATTTTCTTATGGTTTCCATCTCCCTAAATATTGGCTAGTGTCCCTAGAAAACAGACATTACGTATCTATACACTGAATTGTATTCAATGCAAATGCAATTTCTCTTCAATCTATTGTTGAGGACAACGCTACCTTAATGAAATCAGCTATTTTATTAATGATTGAACGAACAATTTTAATAGTTTTATCTCCGAGTATATATTTTAAAAGTATTACAAAATATCAACAGTAATTTTAAGTATTACATAACCATTAAATAAAGTTATGTCTACAGTCTTCTTAGGAATAACCTTAGACTCTGGGCTTCAGTGGGGTGCCGATATTAAGACTCTGGCATGAAAACTTAGTGCAGCTGCATTTGCTGTTAGGAAAGTTAGGCGATACACTGATGTTGAAACTGCTAAAATGGTGTATTTCGCTTATTTTCATAGCATTATGTCTCACGGCATGCTGTTATAGGGTAAGGCGGCGGACATTGAAACTGTCTTTATATTATACAACAATACGTGCCATATACCAATTGAGATCTCGAGTTTCCTTAAGAGAAAAATTTAAAGAAATATTAATTCTCACTGTACCGTCTCAATATATATTGAATAACATTTTATTTATCCTTGATAACATTCATTTAAACAGAAAACGGAACAGAACACACAGTTTTAAACAAACTTGTAACGCCATATTTTAGAGTCAAGAAGGTTCAGAAATAATTTGTAGGGTTGAGTATACGCATTTTATAAGATATCCAAATCATCATTCTGGGTTTGCCTCCGAATAGTTTTAAGAAATGTGTTAAATATGTCCTATAAAAAAGGCATATTTTAATGTTGACGATTATTTAAGCGGCAAAGATGTTTGGACTTGATACCAATTGCACATGAAAGCTAAACACATTGTGACGAATAAAAACTATGTTTAAAGGAGTAACCATTGAGTTTTTAGCCGGTTTCTTCTCAGCGGAATTGACTTTCCAAACCGGTGGTAGATTTATTACCAAAGGAGGGAATACTGACGATTCAAAAGTGCTTTTTGAGCCTACTTGAATAAAAAATATTATGATTTTGATTTGATTTTTAACCTACTTAATTACTAGACTGTTATTAAAGGTAAAATGTTTTACATTATGAAATTTACTCGTATTTAAGAGCTCTTCTAGCAAAAGGTTTAGTTCTATGAAACCCAATTTCTCTATACCGCGTACAAAGAACTTTTCTGTTGAACTCCAATTAATTATATCGTGTAATGAGTGAGCTCATTCGCGGCAACCACTCCTTACTTCAGATTGTTGAGTAACTTTTGTCGTTTGGTGCACAAATGTTATTAGCTTTAATTTAGAAATGGATATTTATTTTTCTATTTATATGATGAAGGAAAAACCTCCTGATAGTTTTTAAATCGAGTAACATCAGTCCATCTGGCGTAATTATCTTGCAAAATAAAACCCATGTAAGTAAGTAAAGTAAGTAGCAGCCCATTAACGTCCCACTGCTGGGCACAGGCCTCCTCACTCCGATGAGCGAGGGTTTTTAGAGCATAGACCCACCACGCTGCTCCACTGCGGATTGGCAGGCATAGTACACAAGTGCACTCTCTATTCCTTCACTCTCATAGTCCGATGTGACGGGAATCCGACACTCGCGAAGAGAGATCAGGCGCAGGACCGACGGCTTAACGTGCTCTCCGAGGCACGGGGGTGGAGCACACCGCCAACTTCCCAACTTCGGGCAAATATTGAGAAAATCTTAAATAGAAAACTCAATATTGATTTTTGAATCGGCCCGACCCGGGACTCGAACCCAGGACCTCATGTCTGTAGTCGAACATGCTAACCACTAGACCAATGAGGCAGTACAGAGACGGTAAAATTATTAAAGTTCATCAATTTCGTATTCTATGAAAATGAAAGCCTATTTCAAGAGTTACTCTGACGTATACGAGTATGTAACGTACCAACACAATAAATTATTTTTGTGGGTTTAAACTCCTTATTTTCTTTGAATGACTCGTTAGATCTCTGCTCAGTTGTTTAAATTTAATAGGTTATTACATGAAAGTGTTTTGGGATGAAAGGGATTTTTTGAGGATATCTTTCAATAATTACTACAAAAACACAATTATAAAATATACAAAAGTTGTTGTCTTATTTATGTTAAATTTCAGAGTTAAAGGCCCTTTTCCCCTTTTTTTAAATTGTAGTGGGTATTCAAGTAAAAAGATTACAGTTAAACTGTCTCTTTCAACATAGCAAAAACCTGACCTCTCTGAGAACTGGGTGACAGCGTTCCCAAAGCGTTGGCCCGCAATGAATTGTTTCTCATTCTTTATGTCTGAAGACGATAAAATTACTAAGAACAATTCAAGGCCAAACATAACTGCATTACGGAATCGGGACCATCATTGCTTTACACTGTGCGGTAGAACTCCAGTGGAGTTTGGAAACAATGGATATGGTTATTTATTAGAATATTACTAACTGTTCCCCGCGTTTGCTATATTCCATTTTTAATGACAGTTTAATGCTTAACTATGATCTCATCTGATGATAAATTTGTTATCCGACTGCACAGAATATATAAATTAAACTCGTACATGTACAAATATAGTCACTTTAATCAATAGTACTTTAACTCATCAACACCAGTTATGTCACACTATATACTTTATTATAATTTACTATACAAATAATTCACTAATTTATGACACATAATAAACATTTTACTGAGTCGCTGATACAACTTAATACGAAGACTTTTTCCCGCGGAAACGTTTCGTCGGCGTTTATTTCATGACCAATGCTGGCAGCATTGGTCATGAAATGAACGCCTTTTTCCGCCGGAAAGCATGCGATAAGTAATTATGATACACTCTAAGATGAAAGTGTAATAATCTGGTTAGAGGCAATATGCCCTCTTATGGTATCTACACTGCATCATACCGGAACACAAAGATTTTTGCTTGGCAGTATGTCTGGGCCGGTAGGGTGGTAAGCCTCTCACCAGTGTAGACTTAAACAAATTAGAAAATACAATTTTTTACTGGGGATTGTACTAGGGACATCTGCTAGTATTGCGAGTACTCACACCACTGCGCCTGCGAGGCCATCAAAATCAATCGCATTTGAATAATTGAGTAATCCAAATCTATCATCCAATAACCTTTTCAATGAAAGAAATTTGGAGCACATCAGTCGGATATTTTCAAAGTCTATAACAACTTTAAGTATAAAAGAAATATTTTTTTTTATTAACATATTTAAAAATACTGAAACTGCTGAGTTAACATATAATGCTACTAGCAGTCAGCTTGTTGGATTACAGATCATATTGTCCTGGGTTCGAGTCACATGTCGAGTCAATTATAAATTGATATTGGAATTTTGTTAACAAAATTGAAATTGAAGTTGATAGTATGTCTTACCAAGCCACACATCTCGCTTATAGATAAGATATATTTATACTTTATTGAAGACCACGAAAATAAAATCAGTAATTAAAAAATAAACTCAAGTTTTTGTGCAATTAGGCGGTCTTATAGCTATATACCCATATCTTCCCGATAACCATGTACTGGTGCTAATAAAAAAATGCCCATACATATATTACATAAAATATATACATACACACATTAATTTTTTTGTAATCCATTATTAATTATGTCAAAATATTTTTAAATTATTTCCAGATTACCATATCACCAAAGAATATTATAAAACAACCACATCCATTTATACCTTCACTAACTTTAAATTCCTGTAAATATAGGATAAACTTCGCGCTCTGTTTACAACCGTAGGAAAATACGTTGAGATTTATAGTCACGGTAAACTATTTAAAATAATGTTTATATTTATATGTATAGAAGCGAAATACCATTTACTGACTCATCACAATATACGAAATCTATAAAACTATTTCAGATATTACAATTCTTTCTCTTTCTTTTATTGGCTTATGTTCAAATGTGAAGTTATTAGGTAAAGAAAATGAAATGACTAAGATATATTTCTCATCCAAACAAAATCAATAGGGATATATAACGCAATCTCTCCTCCAATATACATAATATACAGGCATGAATAAAAATGTATTATATATATTTTTATGTATCTATTCTTTATATGTATTTATTTATTGTATGTATAAGTATTGATATGTATGATATTTAAAGTAATATATATTTTCCTTTTAACCTATAAACACCGCCTACCTTGTCTCTCCTTTTTTTGACGGTTTCCCTATATGTTGGGTTGTCAGGAAGAGATCGCCAAATAGCGATAAGACCGCCCATTGTACACTAAAATTATTTTAAGCCATTGTATTATTATAATATTTTTGTGATGTTCAATAAAGTAAACTAATATATATATATATATATATATATATATATATATATGTGTATGTATTTTGTAGTTATATTATACATTAAATAGCTATAAGATCTCTTTTTTTTCTGGGTTATGTGTTATGATTTTTCTATTTACCCTATAATTTTAATAGTGAGCTTCTAATATTAAAAGTATGTCTCGAGGAGATCGCTCTAAGCGATAAGGCCACCTTTGTATACATTTCTTATTCTTTGTTTTTATTTATTTATTTATTAAAGGTTCACTAACAGACTACTTACATTTTAATATGGAAGAAATACATATGCCAGGACTTACTTTATATGTAAATGTAGTAATTTTACTAAAAGGTAAACGCCACATACATGAAGTTAATATAAATATTATATGACTACCATACATTATAATATCTAGTATCTACTTAAACGTTTAATATAAGTTTTTTAAACACTCACGAACCCTTCTGTGGTACTTGCCAAGTGTATCGAAGTGTAAATCTATATTAATACTACAGCAATTTATAATTTATCTCTTTTAATTATTTTGTGTCTTTTGAATTTGTATGCAATAATTAATACATAGATACTTACATAGCATCACGCCTCATTCCCACAAGGGTAGGCAGAGACAACGTCCTTCCACTTGCCACGATCCTTGCATATTTCCTTCGCTTCTTTCATGCTCATTAAACCTCTCATACAAGTTCGTCGGTTTAAAGTACTCTTGACTTGGCCCTTATTTAAAATGTCGTGGATTTGATTCAGGAACGTTCGCCTTGGTCTTTCCCTTCCAACTTTCGCATACACTCTTGACTCATAAATCCTTTTTGTCAGTCTCCTTTCATTCATTGTCTCTACATGCCCAAACCATCTAAGCATACCTTTCTCAATTTTAGTCAGTACATCTTCTTTTATACCACAACGTTCTCTTTTCACACTATTTCTTACTCTGTCACTCAGTTTTAATCCGCTCATACTTTTCAACGCTCTGATCTCTACCGCATTTATTTTACTTTTGTGCTTCTTCTGCCATGCCCAACTTTCACTACCATATATAAGTGTTGGCACCAATACTCCAGCATGTACAGCCAGTCTGGCTATTTGAGACACCATCTAGCTATTCATAAAGGCGTGCAGAGCACCATTTACCATATTCCCTGCATTCACTCTCCTTTTAATATCACTTTCACATGTTCCATCTTTTGTTAATTTAGATCCCAAGTATAGAAATTCTTTCACCTCTTGCACTTGCTCCCCATCTATCAAAATATTGCCATTCATCATAGTTTCAACTCTTTCAAAAAGCATCACTTTTGTTTTGTTTACATTCACTTTCATTCCTTTCCCTTTTAAAGCTTTATTTATAATATATATACCATCTCCTGTATCTCATTAGCGAATGACGCAAGTATTACTTGATCATCGGCGTAGAGTAAGTATTTGATGAGTAATTCATTCTGACACAAGCACTAGAACCCTCATAGAGAGACTTCAATGTTTGAATCAAACTACCGCTCACCCCATACGTAGATAACGTTGACCACAGCTCATTTCTCACCACTCGATCGTAGACCTATTCTAAGTAATAAATAATAATAATAGGGATAGAAATACGCGGGTAAATCCCGGGTAATATTTAGTAGTAAATAAACCAAAAGACAATCATTGCAATTACACCGACACAAACAATTATAATCATTCAAACATTTACAAAGACTACGTCCTCAATTACACAGTTATGAGCGATAATGTTGCGGTCTCACGCGATATCCAGTTGCTAACTGTACTTAACAAGAGTAATATATCTGTTTGGTTATTGGCGATATGACGAGATATCCAGGTTCAATCAAATAAGGTTTCAGATTGTGTTATTCTCATTATTTTAAAAAATATAAAACTGATAAGAAAATGTGAATAAAAAACCGTCTTATGGCTAAATAGACATCATATAGACAACCTTAGGGTTCACAACGCAAGTATTAAAAGAGACGGGCAAAAGCGTATATATCGGAAAAACGGAAGGTCGTTGGTGTGGGATGCTACATGTGTTGATACGCTTGCACCAGCTCACATTGAGGCTACCTCCAAATCAGCGGGAGCGGCGGCGTCTTTAGCTGAAATCGCCAAGAGGCGCAAATATGAGAGCCATGCTTTAGAATACATATTTGTGCCTTATGGCATGAAGACAATGGGAACGTGGGGTCCTGAAGCTAAAAGCTTTGTAAAAGAAATTACATCTCACTTAGTTGATGTCACCCGTGACCCTAAGGCCGGGTGGTACTTCGGACAGCGTATAAGTATCGCTGTCCAAAGAGGTAACGCTGCCAGGCTTATGGGCACCCATCCATTTGCTTCTGATGGCGCATTTTAGTTACTTTTATTTTTTCTGTATTAAGATAATCAAGTTAAATTTATACGAATTAATATATCTAGTAATACCTATATTTTCATTAGTCAAATTACATAAACAGATATAGCGTATACATATATACGAATATCTACATAATAATACACAGATATCGCAAAAATATATTTTAAAAACATGATATATAATGCTTTACTTAAATTAATTTACTATAAGTACAGTTGAGAACTATAAAAAATAAGTAGCTTTAACTAAAAGCCAAACTAATTATTATTTGTCACAGCAAAATTTCTTATACGTTTATACACTTAAACCGTTAGTCACGTAGTTATTTATGTTTAGATTTTTATTGGATATTTCCTTCAATATACAGCATTCGTATAATATGGCATTAAATAGAATGACGTAACTACAATTATACACCTCCGCACTCATCACATCAAACTAACACGATTGAATAATCAATTTAATTGCGGTTTAAAAAAGAGATATCTTTTAATTCGTTACACTTCAATAAAACAAATATGGCTGTCTCGATATAACCAATTATTCACTATTTAAGATTTTAAAATCAAATTTAGGATTTGGTTCCATTGTATTAAATACGCTATATTTTTCTTAAATACTTAAATTCTTAAATACGCTATATTTCGGAATGAGGAATGAGCTGTGGTCAACGTTATCTACGTATGGGGTAAGCGGTTGTCTGATCCAAGCATTGAAGACTCTCTAGGGTTCTAGTGCCTGTGTCAGAATAAACGGAGCGTACACGGAGTGGTTTCCTGTCGAAAGAGGTGTTCGACAGGGATGTGTTGCGTCACCATGGCTGTTCAACCTTTTCATGGATAAATGTTTGACAGATTTAAAAGAATGTATGTATGGGTTAAGAATGAATGAATTACTCATCAAATGTTTACTCTACGCTGATGATCAAGTAATACTTGCGTCATCCGCTAACGAGCTTCAGGAGATGCTAAATATTATGAATGAAGCTTTGAAAGGGAAAGGAATGAAAGTGAATGTAAACAAAACGAAAGTTATGCTTTTTGAACGAGATGAATCTATGATGAATGGCAATATTTTGATAGATGGGGAACAAGTGGAAGAGGTGAAAGAATTTGTATACTTGGGATCTAAATTTACAAAAGATGGAACATGTGAAAGTGATATCGAAAGGAGAGTGAATGCAGGGAATATGGTAAATGGTGCTCTGCATGCTTTTATGAATAGCCAGATGGTGTCTCAAAGGGCTAGACTGGCAGTGCATGCTGGAGTGTTGGTGCCAACACTTATGTATGGTAGTGAAAGTTGGGTATGGCAGAAGAATCACAAAAGTAAAATAAATGCGGTAGAGATGAGAGCGTTGAGAAGCATGAGTGGATTAAAACTGAGTGACAGAGTAAGAAATAGTGTGATAAGAGAACGTTGTGGTATAAAAGAAGACGTAGTGACTAAAATTGAGAAAGGTATGCTTAGATGGTTTGGGCATGTAGAGAGAATGAATGAAAGGAGACTGACAAAAAGGATTTATGAGTCAAGAGTGAATGCGAAAGTTGGAAGGGGAAGACCAAGGCGAACGTTCCTGGACCAAATCCAGGACATTTTAAATAACGGCCAGGTCAAGAGTACTCTAAACCGACGAACTTGTATGAAAGGTTTAATGAGAATGAAAGAAGCGAAGGAGATATGCAAGGATCGTGGCAAGTGGAAGGATGTTGTCTCTGCCTACCCCTATGGGAATGAGGCGTGATGCTATGTATGTATGTATGTAGATAGCCAATTTCGGTAAACATTTAAGCTTTAAGCTTTACGACATGGACATCCCATGGAGTAAAGAAGCTAAATATTTTTTTTTTTATTTATTTATTTATTCCAAATACTTACACTACCCTTACAGGAATCCTAATTCGATAGTGTAAATTCCAATTAAACATAACTATGGATTATAACATACAACCCACATTGCTGTACTTGTGAATTCACTCAGGGTGCAGCAAAATATATCAATGCGGTCAGCTACGAGGTTGAGGGTGCGCAGGGCGCGCGTCAGCGGCGCCTCCCCTAGCAGCTTAGTGCGTCCGATCGGCACCGCTATCAGTGAGGGCCGGCGCCTCCTCCACACATACCCGTCTGGAGCCCACAAACTTACCTGGCCTAATAAGTCTGCGTTACACGCTACACCTCTTACGACTTTGAAAATATAAGTAATGAGTGTGAGCTCCCTCCTAACTCTCAATTCGTTGTACCCTACCATGCCCAGAACGAATAGTGTTGGGTACATCAATGGATAATAGGGGTATACTCCATACATTTTCATATACAAGTACCTACAAAATTTGTTCTGGACTCGCTCCAACATGAGACTATACTTAGCTTCATGTGGAGCCCAGATGACTGCGTTTCCTTCTAGGTGGCTCCTGACCAGCGCATTGTATAAGGCGGTTATGGCCTTTATGTTTGTGAATTCGCGGATTAAACGGAGCACGAACCCTAGATTTCTATAAGCCTTTTTACAACATTTAATTATATGATTATGAAACGTTAGCTCAGAGTTGAATATAACGCCCAAGTCCTTAACTTCTGTCATCCGTAATACGGGATTCCCTTCAAATATAGAAATATATTGTTTTAAACAAATAGTGGATAACTGTTGTTGTTATAGTTTTGAGTATCGTTTTAGGAAAAACAACTCATGTTAATCATAGCATATTTTTTACACAACGATAATACTTCCTCTTAAAGTTAATCCCATATAGCTTTTATTTGTTTACTGTTCGCGACTGCAACCCACCTACAGAGGCATCCTTTCTTTTATTTATTTTTTTGACTTCAATTTCAAAGTCATGTCATTCGGCTATCCTATACAGCAATGCCTCCTGACATTCCAAAACTCCAACATTTCATAAATCATTACAATCGCGAGAAGAGGTCCCGGGTTCGATTGTCTAATTATCTATATCGACACTGGTGGGAGGCTTTTTGCTGCGGTTCTTCATAAACTTCTTCTTTTTGTCACCTGCTTTCTATTACGGACAGTTTTCTTTACCCAAAGGTTGTTTGTTAAGAGATTCCTTTTGCAATAAGACCGCCGTTGCTTTTGTATTTTATTGAATTTCGTGTAAGATAGGTAAGCCTATTGACATCCCACTGTTGTGCACAGACCTTTAAGCTCATAAGAAAAAGAATTTTAAGGTATAGGTATACGACGCTGCCCCAGTGGAGGTTTTTCAGGTATTGTACACAAGCGTACGCGCAAACGCAAGTGCCCTCTCTATTCCTTCACTCTCATAGTAAGATGTGTCGGATTGCCGTCAGAAGATAGATCAGGTACAGGACTGACGTCTTAAGGTGCTTTTCATGGCATTACCATGGAGCACACCATTAACTTTCCAACTTCTGGAAAATACTGGGAATTTTTTAATAGACTCGATATCGATATCGATTATTGAATTAACCCAACTCGGGACTTGACCAGGACCTCATATCTGTATATAAACAAGCTTAACAGCTTTGCTGGAACAATAGTACATCTACACGCTTAGCTACCAGAGGTCCCGGGTTCGAGCTTCGATATTTAGGAAATTACATTTTCTAATTTGTCTAAATATGAACTGGTAAGAGGCTTCGGCCGTGACTAGTTACCACCCTGCCAGTAAAACGTTCCGCCAAGCAAATGATTTTGTATTTCTGTACCAGATGAGAGCGCTTCCATCTTATATTGTAACATCACTTACCATCAGGTGAGATTAAAACTATTAAAGTGTTTATCTATTAATCACCCTATTAGGAAAGTCATGTCGCCAGTCAAAAAAAATACATTCTGGTACAATTCTGTGTAGAAGCCATTAAAAGATAAGTTACTTCTTTCCATGTTAGCGTACTACGTTTTAAGACTGTATTATCTACCATAAAATGAGTCCATAGTCACACATTAGTCTGTCCAGACTCAGCCCAGAACCAGACAAATTAAAAGACGCATAATCCTTAATTTATCCCAACGGTAATCGAAAGCAGGACCTCCACTAGTGCAATGAGTACTCTCACCATTGCGCCAGAAAAGCTGATTTAATTAGAAACCTATTTAAACCTGCTTTAGGGTACCAATTTCAAAATAGCAGGTACACTATACTTTCTTTCCAGTTCGATATAATTAATATAAATACAGCTATGAAAAATAAATAGCAATTAATTCGTTACTATATAATAACACAATTAGTGCTGTCACAGTATATTCTCTTTGATCTTTGAAATTGTTCTAAAAAGCGACTCTAGGTTATGGCTACACTACTGTAGCTTTGCGATAATATATTTTCTTTATATTGACGCTAGAAAAAATAAACGTTGTAACGCGCAAATCGAAAATTTTTTACAAAAACAGAAATCTTATCATTAAAACAAGAAAGTCTTGTGTTTACAGTCTATTTACGGATAAGTGTACGTGATAACGTCATATTATTATTATTATGAAAATTTTTGCTATGTAAGCAAAGGAATTAGGCCGATCGCGCCTCTCTAGCGCTTATTCCATGCATAGGCGGAACGTGACAATATTTAATGCTTTCTCATTACACATCGAATCAGAAAACAAATCTCTTGCTTGGTGGTATGTTTTTGCTGGTAGGATGGTAATTCGCCACGGCCAAAGCCTCCCACCGGTCTAGACTCAGACAAATTCGAAAATGCAACTTCCTGAATAAGCACAGCCGGAAATAGAACCCGTGACCTCTGCTAGTAAAGAAAATTCTCGCATCAATGCGCTAGCAAGGCGCAATTGGCAACTTCAAGCTTATGTTATATGAGCTCTACACCTTTATGCTTTTATTTCACTAATTGGAATGGAGAACCAACTGAGTTTTCTGTGGGCTCTACTTAGGACTCGCTATAGGAGAGGGAGGTGTGGGAGCTGAACCTTTAAGTTGGATTCACCCGGGGGCGCCAGAACTGATTGCGTCAGCGGACAACTGGATTCCACCACCCTGATAAAAGGGGTTTCGATGGGTGTAAATGGGTGTCATGGAACAACCAGCGAGTCCCACAACCCCGATGGGAAGGTTTGTACTTCGTCCGCATTTTGTTGTGGAAAAAAAGCGCAGAGGCCTCCTAGGAACATTAAATTGAAAGTCGTTCTTTAATACCAATTATTTGACGGTATAAAAGAGCTTTAAAAAGCCTATTCTAATAAATATTTTTTAATTTGATTTGATTTATCTTATAGCTTGGCCTATGAAGTAACCTTAAGCTATGTGCCTGAGGCTAGGCACGTGGTTACTTATATTTCTATCTTATCAGACATGAGTAAACGTTGTGTGATGAAATTGTTATGTCTACAATATTAGGGATGACAGAAATATTCTAGCCCCGAATTAGATTACGTAAAAGATAAATTATTGTAATATAATATTTGCCCCTTTTAAAGGTTACATCTAAGTAGCGAAAAAGGTACGAATTCTTTTATTCATTCTATATTCTTTATTTATTTATTACATTGTACACCGCAATATTTCGAAAGAAAAACAAATATACAGCTAATACAATACAGAGTACAAGAGGCGGTCTTATCGCTTGGTAGGGATCTCTTGACAACATTTGGTATAGAAGTAGTTGTAGCACAGAGTCGTGGGTGGTATATAACTATAGACATACCTACAAATAACTAAATCACTAATAGGTAGATATTAGATAGAACAAGTATAGATAAGATAGTATAGTAGATAGAACAGTGTAATAGATTAGATATAAATAAGCAGAGATATCGGAGTGCAGTAGTCTGTGGAACGCTGGCGCCATCTATCTATAGGCGTGGGACAGAGTCAATTGCGACAATCCGGCGCGCGTCTCGCTAGTGACAGCCGGCCGGTACGGTCGACTGATGAAACTGTCGCGTTCCTATCTATTATTTTTTTTTATTAATTTTTTTTTATCTAAATTGTTATCGAGAACTTTAAGTGATTGGACATTATAATCTGAGTTAAATAATAAAATGTTTGATTGCACCAATATTACCCACCAAAGCCCACAGTATGGAGATGGAATTATGGGTACCACTAATGACGATGTCGGCGGAAAATATCACGCCTCTTTGGTTTATGCTTCTTCTCTCTCTTATTCTCCGACATATAATATAAAATAAGTCGTCTATAGCTGCTGCAGATAGTGCTCTATTATTGAGTTCTTAAAAATGTTTGTCTTGATTATATTCAGGGGGAGCGTATTCTATTCGTTGCTTGGACTTGAAATGATTTATGAAAATAATTTATGTTACTTATAAAGGAGTTTTTAGAATAAGCTGGCGTATTAATCGTAGTTGACATTGCTTTTCAAGAAAGTTAAACATATCTTATAGATATTAAGACGTTTTCGGGTCAAATAGCACAGAGTACAGAAGAGAAAGATAGAATATGAACCGAATAGCAAGATTTTGTAGACGCTCAAGTTTGTTAAGTTGGTACTTGGTCAAGTTGACATAGCTTGCATCAGTATAGTCGAGAATAGACAGAAAAAGAGAATGTGCAAGCATAATTTTGATCGAAATCGGTAAAAGAGATTGCAGACGAGATATATTCTCCTACTAAGCTCCTTAATTTGTAAACACCATGATAATTCTTTTCCAGATATATACCCAAGCTTTTAACAACCGATTAGGTCATCAATGGCTAAAATAATAACCATAAATAAATAACCATTACAAGTAAACTTACGGAATTGCTCTAACTCTGTATATTTTTTATATAAAATTGTCCTATTGAAGACATTAAGGATTTTTTTAGTTTGGTGTGGATTATTTTGAGAATAAGGCGTAAATGAACCTTAACTGTCAATGACAATCTTCTACAATAACATCACTAACATATTGAATTTTTACTTTATTTTTTTTACTTTCAAAAATACGCTATAACAATGTCCTTAACACTAAAATCCTATCTAGCTGCGCCGATAACTTCGTTCGCATGAAAAAGTGTTATTGTTTCTGTTTTTTAGTATTGTATTGGGTCTGTTATCTTGGCGTCGAAGCGCAACACACAAACATACAAAGTTACTTTTGCATTAATAATATTAGTTAGGATTGTTATTTTACATCCTTGAGAGTAAAGCTTTTACTAACTTTGAATCCCATATTCACTTACATCGAACAAACAGTTTAAAAAAAAGTTTCAAGCTTTTAACTCGAAAAGTGACGACACTTCCCTTAAAACCCTTTTTTTGCATCAAATTTGATTTATCATAAAACATTAAAAGATATTGGATTGATTACACTTAGTAAGAAAACTGCGAAATAACTACAGACATACAAACATTTGTTTGAAACAAGTTGAAATCAAGTTATTAAGTTTACAGCGTTATAAACCTTGCTTGTTCGCCGCAATAAAAACGTAGTTAATTTAGTAGGTGCAGTAAAACTAAGATGGCCGTAAAGAGAGAATTACATGATCACCCACAAATAACTATAAAAGGCCTCTCCCAATTTTAAAGAAAATACTCAATAAACATCATAAATAATAATTCTCCACTAATCGAATCTCATGCAGAGATTAGCCAATTGCGCAGCAGATATTATTGTGCATAAGCATTTGTCCAATTGCATTCTCTATTATTTCATTCTCGTAGTGAGATGGAATCCAACACTCGTGAAAACAGATCAGGTCCACGTTTAACTTGCTATCCTGGGCATACCAGCAAAGCACGTGCAATATTCATTATCGAAGCAGGGCGGAGGACGATATCCTCCTTTTCCGAGACCGTTGCCGCGTTAAAGGAGGTGCTTGAAAGGGAGCGGAAGGTTGCTACTGATGCCCTTGCCTTTTTTTTACGGGGGGGAATTCTTCAAAAGATTCCCGGCCTTTTTGGGGGAAAGGCCAGGTTATGTAGGAATATACCCACTAAAACGCCCTCGGTGGCCCTCACCTGCACATGTAAGGCGACACCAGGCTCTCCAAAGAACTTTCATCTGCTGCCTCCCTTATGCGATATCTTACGCATCTCATGATCATTTTACTACAATGCAGCTTAAGGCCACGTTAAGCTACATTCTTCTCGGGTTTGTATACTAAAGAGCGGTGGGAGCCCCCTCTCTTACCGCACGCAACCCTTCAGACTGAAGGCTGGAGTATGCCGGAGTGTGTCGGAGTATACTGATGCCCTTGCTATCTGTCAAAAGTTTGGCGACAGGAAGCGTGGATTCGTGCGCTTTGATCGTTATTCGGTTTTGTCTAGGATATCATATTGGACTACGCAAGCGAATCGGTGGTGTCCTACTTTGGCTTTACTTGGGACCGCTGGGTTTTAGTAGGTTTTCTGCCTCTTCAGTGCATCCCACACTTCCGACTTTTTAGTTGGAGAGCGCAAGAGCATTTCCCATCTATAAAGGCTAGGAAATGGAGCAAATCACCAAATTCCTAACTTGAGACAGATACTGAGAATTACATTAAAGAAAACTCACTGTTAATTTGAATGGCACCTCTGTGACTTGAATTGAAGACGTCAAAATCTATAGCTAAATAAGCTAATCACTAAACCAATGAGGCAGTTAATAATATTAAGTTATTCTAACAGTGGTAGAGATTGGTTATGTTGACTCAATAATTGCAGCTCGTAATCGGGATGATAAGATCGGCAAAATACCATGTCCTCCATTGCGTAATGGTGTTAGTACTCCATTTGTTATCAGAATATTTAGCCTAGAAAAGTTAGAAATTTTCTAAACTTGCCCTTTTTTTCTCTGGTAATGCTTTTAAGCCCAAGCTCCCATGGGTCAAGAGACGGCGAGAGATAAGGCCTCGCAAAACTCACTAAACCGCAGCGGAACCCCCTTCATCCAAGAGTGGGACACTAGGGTTTCAACTTTCGTATTCATCTTGTCTCCTAAACTTGCTCTGCCGGAAATCAATCCCAAATGTAGTTATTCTGACTGAATCAATTTATATAAGCATATATATTTGAAAGGCAATGATGCTCACTAGTGAGTGAATGAGTAAGCTAGTGAGCTTTTACCCATACCATACCCAGCACTAACCCATTTATAATGCGATCTTCAATTCAATTCGCGTTTGACTGAAATTAGCACCTCTTTTGCACCCAATGTTGACTCGAATCTGGAACTACGCGGGTAATACCGCAGCGAACAGCTGCTATAGAAGTATTTCAAACTCTTCGTCAAAGTGGCCATCAAAATTCATCGGCTAACTTTAAAATGTATCGCGGCATCAATATTTTATCGGTCAATCGCTAAATGAAACAATTTCAACGAATACACACCACATGTGGGCGTGGCCGACTTTCTGTTGACAGAATAATGATATAGCTCAACTTAGCTATGGGATACAATGCCGGCATTGACATAATAAAAAATCATGCCACGTATACACGATGTCATTAAACACTGATTTTGAATAAGTTTTGGGCAATATATTTATATTTTGTGGCTAAAAGGACTGACTTTAGCATTATCTAATTTTTTTGAAATCAATCACAAAGTAAAGTAATCACATATAAAAGTGTATAAATACTAGCTGTTCCCGGCGGTGCCGCTAGCATAATTCATGGTCCATGATCCATGATCTTCAGGAATTGTCAATTTAAACCATTCTCGAATTCACCTGGACCACTCAAAAAATTACAACAAAGTCAGTCCAGCCGTTTAGGAGAACTAATATTATAGTTACGCATAATAGATACGTCACAAGCCGAACGCTTAGGCCGATCGCGTCTCTCTAACGCATGTGCCGCGCTCTCGCTGAGGCCCAACGTGACAAATATTAATTACAATTACACATAGATAATTTTAACGAGGAAACTGCTTCATTCTTCTAGTGGTAAGTATATTCCTGGCTTCGAGCCCTAGGTCGGGCTAATTAAAAAATTATTATTGACTTTTTTATTAACATTTTCTCCATATTTACCCGAAGTTGGGAAATTGGCGGTGTGGTCCATCCCCGTGCCTCGTAGAGCACGGTAAGCCGTCGGTCCTGCGCCTGATCTCTCTCTGATCGTGTAGAATTCCCGTCACATTGAACTACGAGAGTTTAGGAGTAGGGAGTACACTTGTTTACTATGTCTTCCAACCTGCAGTGGAGCAGGGAGGTGGGCCTATGCTCCAAAACCCTCTCCTATGACTGATGAACCCTGTGCCCAGCAGTGGGACGGTAATGGCCTCCTTCTTTCTTATTCTTTATTTGTAATTAAACAGAGTACAATTTTTACATTTCATTTTACACTTAAAATAAGGCCATGGCAGATTACATCTTTTTACATTAATAAAAGTTAACACAGTTAAGTTAACTTAAATAATAAAGCAAACAAGTTTCTTGTGTGTGTTCATCGGCGTGTATGTGTGAAAGAGAGAGAGAGAGAGTGTGTATGTATCTGTAACCATGTGTGTGTATATACAAATGTATTGATACCCCTAATGAAAAACTTTCCTTCTTTTTTTGAAATCTATGAGATATCACAAGGTCTTTTTTTAATTAATTCTTTTTTATATTATGATTTTGATAAAAAGAAATTACATTCTCATAACCGGAAAAAGTTCATAATATAACACTAGCTTTACAATGCTGTATGACGAAATACATCACACAAGATGGTAGATTGTGTCAATAGTATTTTATTGGGGCTTACCAAAGCAAGGTAGCCATTGATGGAGAAGTCGTGACTAAGTGATAGAGATCTGCGTTTGGATAATTTTAATGTCTTCTACGTAATTGTTATACTAACAAGTAATAAAAAGAATTAATTTCTATTTGAACTTAACTTAAACACTACAAATTAAAAAGAAATGTCTGTGAATGGATGAATGAAAAGGTATTTTAGCGATTAAAATATCAGACCGAAATTGTTCTGGATTGGCCAAATATGGAATCTCAGGCTTTAGCTTGAAAGTTATTTTAAAAGATAAAAAAGATTATTAAATTATTATCAATTGTAGATTGGAAATAATAACTGGAATAAAATTAAATATGACGATTCGAAAGTGTTGTAAAGCCTGAATAAAGAATACCTTATTATAATTAATTTTATTCCATTGAAATTTAATTACGTTTCGTGTCAACTTTCATAGAAGAAATTATAGAAAGATATTATTTAAAAGACTCTTTTTATCTACCTGTTTCAGATAAATGCCGGTAATATTACTTATTAACTAGCTATATAATGAGAATTAAATTTTAAGTGAAGGTTTTCACGTCATGACAATGTAGACATTAAATACACTACGTTATTACTAATTTCCACTACAACAAAAAACAAGCGTACAATTATCTTTCGGATATATCAAATACCCATATTCCTACTATAGTAAATTCATTGTAACATACGATGCGGCCATATAACTTGGCTTTAAGAAGTTTCCCTTTACTTTACTTAAAAGTAGAAAAGAGGCCTTCATTTGATCGTTATTTGCGAGTGATCATGTAATTCTCTCTTTACGAACGCCTTAGTTTTACTGCTCCTGGTAAATTAACTAGGTTTTTATATTGCGGTGAACAAATAAGGTTTACAGGGCAGTAAACTTAGTATCTTTATTTCCTATCGATTATTTGGACAAACATTTGAATGGTTATTTGATCCAAAGGAAATGAAGTACAGGAATAGAATTGCTATGCTTGGAAGTGAGTCAGTTTGGATGGCAGTTCTTTCTGTGAGGTTGTTATCACGTAGAAGAAGGCACTAGAGAAAGAAATGGAGATTACGGGGGATACTACACCCTTTCGCCATAGGAGGTGGCGTCAGGAAGCGAAATTTTGGCCGTCTCCTCTTCCTGAACTAACCTTGTAAGTGGGATTCGTCACGAAATACCAAAGCCGAATACATCAACGATCATCTGTTCCTCACTGCCCAGATGAAGAGGATTCTGCTGGGTTTTAATGGGTATCTTGGAACAGGCAGCGATTTCCACTTATCTGGCTTGTATAAAGTAAAGAAAAGGTACGACATAATTTTTACACATAGATCTGTTTAGTTATACTTTTTTACTCAAAGAACTTTCACTTCCTTCATATGTATACTTGGTTTTTTACAATTCATTAAAATTGTTAGATATATTTAAATACCGAAATTTAAGTGAAAAGCTGTAAAGCATCATCTGTATAGTTTTATTTTGTTGTCATCAATACCCGAAATTTGGTGCACTTAATTTCTGATTTGACTATCATTAAAAATTGTATTATGATCCTAAAATTAAATAAAATCAAATATTTTTTATCACATGAGGCTCTTGAACCGTTAAACATAAAGATACTAACTGATAATAAAAATAAAGAGCAACTTTAAGACTAAAGTAACGAGGTTTACGTCGCACCCTGTACTAAGAAATAACCACAATAAATCTAAGTTTTATATAATATATGTTAGAGTAATTTATTTACCAACATAAATTTTTCTTTAAAATGTTAAATATCATCCTTACTCTCCCACGTATTCGTAATTATGTCTTTAAACTCACATTTGTTTTAAAAATCCAAATTTAGAAATAAAGTTTCAACTAATTAGATTAACAAGGGTTATTACATAGCAGTCATGTTATAAACTTGTTAGTACAGTTAATTGGTGGGATTTAATTTGTTGACTTTTTATCTAAATAGACATATAAAGTGAATAATAGTGCCTATTTTATCCGCTGTCATTTCTACATTCAGACCCCTTACACACAGTTCATCCATACTTTTTTTGGTCGCCCTGTCCCGGCCCTGACGCTTACCATTATGTTTGGGACCCTCTTGCATGCATGACTGTCCTCCCTTCTCATGACATGTCCATACCAGGATAGCCTTCTACTCTTTAACTTCTCAATCACTGGTGGTACTTTCACACTTGATCTAATATACTCATTCCTAATCTTATCTAATTTTGTCACTCCAAATATCCATTTAAACATTCGCATCTCCGCTGTATGCAATTTCCTAACACATTCTCCCCTTTGGTGGCCCATCCCTCTTATCCATTCTAAAGATATTACGAATTTAATAATATCGATCTAAAGTAAATAATCTTATAATATAATATAGTGATGGCCATATTCATTTTGATTGCAGTGTACCATTTTATTCACTAATGGTATCTACGTGGACGAAACCGCGGGGCGTTGATAGTGTGGTATAATTTTCCTTTGTAAAATTAGTTCACAAAATACAAATTAATTTACGGTGACAGATTGCTTTAGTACGTCAACTCAACCGCTTCTGTTAAACTTGACTTTACGCAATACTATGTTGCCCGAGATGAAACAATATACAGTCGTGTTTAGCATTTTAGTGCCTTTCACAGGTCAAAGAGAGAGGGCAAATAGAATCAAGACTGTCGTATGTTTGTTTATCCCATTACAGAGGCAACGTTTGAACAATCGTTACAAGATTGTGGACACGAGTGTATTGTTTTAGTTCAAGCTTTTCATATTCTTACCGGCTTCAGATAAAAGGTTTTAGTTTTAAAGAGTTATATTGTTAATGTCTGTTTGAATAAAATCTTTTAGCAAAATTAAAATAGTCTGTCCGTTGGTAACAAATTTAACCGGTTCAGAAAGGTGAGAATAAATCAGCAAGAAACTCGACAGTTACTCCTATAAACATAGCTTTCGTGTGCAACTGGAATTAAGTCCAAACGTCTTGAAATAATCTTCAACCTCATGCCTTTTGATATAGGACGTTTTTAACTAACATATTTCTTAAAATAATGTGGAGGCAAAACCGAAAGTAATTCGGGTATTAAAATCCCTATCCGACAAACGATTTCTGAACTTTCTTCACTCTATAATATGGCATTCCAAGTTTGTTTTTAATTTCTTGTATTAAAATTTACAATATATGATATAAAACAGAGTATAAGACGAAAAACATGTAAACTGCGTGTACACGTGGATGAAGTGCAACTTCTAAGGTTTATACTGTATTAAATTCTATAATATAATTTTATTTAATCAATCAATTATAAAATCAAGTCACTTTCGCTGTGTGTTCTTTTAGATCTTTTAAACTATTCGAAAGATATTAAAGCAATTTACAGCAGTTGATAGTGTTTCAAAGGGATCCTCCCTCCCCTATAAGTATATTGCTTTCTTATTATAGTACTTAAACGATAGCTAAATCTCACGAATTAGATCAAATTAATGTGAAAGTCTCTAAAGGTAACAATTTTTATATACATGTTCCAAATTTGTTTTAGAAATACGCTTTTCGACGTAAATAGAAATAAGTAACAAATTCAATAAATTTCATCAATAGTGATATTAAAGGTTAGGTTATTTTATCGAATTTGTATTTTATGATATTCGATATTCGTGTTTATAAAGCATTATATTTGTAATTGTTTGTATATTGTATATACCTCACTCAATACTTGACAGTATCCGTAACCCTGAGGCTAAATAGGAAGATCACTAATTAGTTACTTGGCAGCATTGTTTAACAAAACAATGTGTTGTGATGAATCCACTGGCGCAATGGTGCGAGTTCTTTCTGCACTTATTGAGATTCTGAGTTAGATTATCGACAGAGCAAATTTAAAACATTATATTTTCTAATTAGCTGCTGTACTACTGAAAAGAAGTCCCGCAATGCAAGAGATTGTTTTTCGGTATGATGATGTGTAAAAACCATAAGAGCTATGTTGCCTCTTCCAGATTAGCAAGCTTCCATCTTAGACTGTAATAACCACTTACCATCAGGTTTGATATCAGTTAAGTGCTTTTTTTTGGCTGGGAAATGCTTTTACGTACCCGAATAAAAGACTTCGTCCAATCGGAAGTGTGGGACTATACCCACTAAAACCCAGCAGATCCCTCCTCATCCATGAGTCAGATCACTAGAACATCCTAAGATGCATTCCACTCTAGCGATCTGGATGATACCAACTACGAGGACCTACCACTAAACAGAGTAAAGCATGAAGCGCATACGTGCGACTTCTGCCACCAAGCCTGCTCCCACAATGAGGGAGGGCTTCAGCCTGCGGCTCCCTTAGCCTCATATTTGCCTCCTTCAGCGAGGCAATTCAACGCCTCGCAAAAGAAGGCAACTGCCCTCCACCCGACTTCACTGGCGAGCATTACCCCAATTATGCTCTCCAGTGACAGATCTCCTCTAAATAGTGACGACAAAATAAGCCGCTGGGGTGCCCACGCTGCACACTCCGTCAGGGTATGGTGGGCCGTATCTACAGGAGTACCACACTCATGACAAGTGGGCGATTCCTCACGGCCTGCTTCAAGTACTTGCCGAAACAACCGTGGCCGGTCAGCACCTGCACCAGACGGTAGGAAAGAGATCGATGCCCCCTGGTGAGTCAATAGTCAATAGTAATTGACACACAGCTGCAACATAGTGTTTTGAAATCGATCTATCGATAAAAGCTGAGCGTAATTATACGTGACAATGAAAAAGATAGTAACTACTAGCATATGCTACTAAAATATGCGCTACAATCGACCACTTACCATCAAGTGAGGATACATTAAATGATTAATCTGTCCAGTAAATAATTTTGTTCGAGAATTTATAAAAAAGATGCCTGATTGAGCCTGTTATGGGTTTTTTTAGGACAAGGCGCAAAGGAACTATCGTAACTTTAGACTTTATGTAGTTATTTCATTACCAGTCACGAATTTAAAAAAATGTGTGTAAAAATTCAAAAGTGCTATAAAAGCTTAATTGAATATGTATAAAATAAAATATTCTACGCAATAAGAACAAGACGATATAGAGAATACGAAGTCTTATTTCTGAGATTTTGTTGTTTTTTTTTTATTACTGACCAGATAGCGCTTGATTGTGATCACACCTGATGGTAAGCAATGATGTTAAGGAAAACAGTCTAAGATGGGAGCACGTTAACATCAAAATCAAAATGTTCTTAATCCAAGTAGAGTCAAAAATCACTATTAAATCGTCTGTTGGTAGCAAATCTAACGCTGGTTTTGAAATTTAATGCCGTTACCGTAACTATAGTTCTTGAAATTGGAATCAAGTCCAAACATCTCTGAGTGAGATCTTATCTGTTAAGAGAAACACAAATCTTTTGCTTGGCGATAACTGTTGCTGGTAAGCTACTAACCAGGGCCGAAGCCTAGATCTAAAACCAGTGTAGATTCAGACAAATTATAAAATGCACCAGTGAGGCCGTTTCATTTTGATATAACTCTTTAAAGGGCAAACGTGCCAATCATTAAGGGGTTTTAGTAACTAACTATAAAAGGAATTCTTATTAACATCAGTTCTAACAAGCTTTGCTTGTTCATGGTAATTTACTTAAAGTGTAGTAAATTAATATGGTTAATTTATTACATTCCGGTGGAGCCCTCGTTGTAACCTGTTAGGCCAATACTCTATATCGATCAGCCGAGGGTAATACGCGTTAACGAACTATGAAGTGATACCATCGCAACCACGAGTTACGAGACATAACAGATGAGGTATAGTTTACATGACAAGGCGGCAACCTTTTCTTATAAAAGGGTTGCAAATATTATGTGAATGCGAGACGAGATAGTTACAAAATGTGTGATCAGGCGAGGCGAGTGAAAATGAAGAGGGAATATAATTGATTGAAGATATAAATAGAGAGTGTTAATAGAGGTTTTCTATATTACTGTAGGGGCAAGGGAGAGAGGTTTCTCAGTTTCTTTCTATCATAGCCAGTGCATGAAATATATATAAGTCAGCAAATAGAGAAAGCCTAGCATAAGGCTCTCCCGGCGACATCGTCATTTTTGGCATCCATAATTCAATTTCCATATTATGGGCGTTGGTGGGTAATGTTGGTGCAATCGAACACTTTATTAATTAACTCAGATCATAATGTTCAATCAATTAATGTTCCCGATATCAATTTACACAAACACATTACCAATAATAGCTAGAGACGCGCCGTCGCTCCACAACTCGAGCAATAGTCCCACGCCAATAGATAGATGACGCCGGCATTCCGCAAGCTATTTGCCTCTGACATATATATTTTATGCATTTGCGGCGGTACACTTTTCGTACTACTCCCGTTACTCATTCACCAGCTTACTCCTCAAGTCAAGCTTGAGTAAATAAGTTTTGCTAAAGAAGTCTTAATCAAGAAATCACCGTTTGCACAACGATATTAATCTCTGGCTGATATATATAGCTGTACTTTTTTTACTTTCTTACTGAAATTGTAGATAAATAGTGTTTTGTTCTAATAAGACACTTCTCTTGACATTTAAACAGATAAGATTATAGCAGAAAAATGTGATACCAAAAATGAGAGCACAATTCGATAATATTTTGTTTGAGATTAACCCAACACTAGTATTCAGCTAAGATTATTTTTTATTGCTAACAAGTTAGCGTTTCACTGTCATCACAGCTGATAATAAGTGATAATACGATCTAAGATGGAAGTGCACTAATCTAATATGAGGCAACTTACCTCTTATGGTTTCTATATACCATCGTACGGATACACAAATTTCTTTACTTGGCGGTACATTTTTGCTGGTATGGTGATAAATAGCGACGGCCTAAGCCTCCCCGCCAGTCTAAGCTTGGACAAATTAGATATGCAATTTCCTAAATTTCTGCCTACCAAGGATTGAAACCGGGACATCTGCTATCAAAGCGAGTACTCGCACCACTGTGCCAGTGAGGCATATTACAAATTTAGTCATCCTTCAAATTACAATATGGATTTTTCAATTAGCTTTCTTTTTATTGAGGTTTTAATTTACGATGACTAGCTGTTACCCGAGATGGCACCCGCGTACTTATCGATCGCGTGATAAAATGGAGTAACATCTTGTAAAATTTCTAGTTAATCACGAATAGTTTCGAAGATTTCTTCATGTGGATGTGGAGTGAGTTTTGTGGTCTAAATCATCTTCGCAATAATGTGTACAGATAGAAATGTTGTTGGAATCTATACTGCGGTACGTCTTTCCTGGTAGGGTGGTAACTACCAGCCATGGCCGAAGCCTCCAGTCTATGTCCTAATTTCTAATACTCGTACCACTGTTTCTAATATTCAAACATTGTCTGGAAATACTACACTTCGTAGTACTCCGTCGCCATATATATTAACAAGAAAAACTTCTAGTTATTTTGTCTCCAGCATAAAATAAATAGTAAATTGCGGGTATATAAAACATTTTGACCCTTGAAGATTTGTAACAGAAAGGCGTATTAATTTCTTCGTACTCTATGACCGCGCCGGCGAACAGACAGGCGGGTGGCTGAGTTTGACAAATTACTTTTATTTTTTTTCCCTTTTGAAAAGATTCCCGCGGTCAGTGTCTCCCGGTTAAACTTTCGGCAACTTCTGATCCAAGTTCAGGATATTATAGACACTTTGTGATGGTGATAGACCCCGTCACGATAGAGGCGATTAAGATTGCTTTTATTGTCAGATTGGTCATAACATTATTGATGTGAAACATTCATTTATATATCCGAATGTGTTTCTGTAACAAACTACCGGAAGACGTTCTAAATACATTTAATAAATTTAAAGCTAACTGAGAAATCGTACAATAATTTGAAGTATACATTAGTCAATAATGAAACGTGGGAGAAACTGAATACAAAGTGCACATGTCTTGTATAAAATTATACAAATTTAAAACATCAAATTTCTGATGCTAAGAGGGAGGAAAAAATTAAGATATATTAGGAATTTAATGAATTTATTTGTCATTGAAATATTAATTAATTGAAATTATGGACAAATTAGATTTTTGTGAGCATTTACTTGTCAGTCAGACAAAATTTATATAATACGCGCTGTTCCTTGTGGTATATGCGTTTTCGGCTCCGTGGTATGAATAAATCCTGTTTTATTAAAAGTACATTGCGACAGGAATCTGCTAAATTTTAATTAAATTAGTCAAATAGTACTTAAAATAACAGATGTTTCTTACAGCAACCATAGCGCGGTTCCTGTGGGAAAATAGCCTCGTAGTCTCCGAACCCATGGGAATATGGGAAATATCGGTCTTTATTTCATAAAAAGAGATACTTTCATAAATTTCAAGTCAATTAGGGGAACAATTTCGGAGATTTCGTGGTAAATCCAACCCTGACCGTCTTTCTATTATATGCATATAAAAATAGATAATATTAGAATGTTTTGCAAGAAATATATCTTGCGTGAAATTATGAAAAATCCGGGAAAACGATAGAGGAAAGGGATACAGAGCTGCGATCATCTTTAATATCCGGAGAGAGATGCATTATTCCTTAGCAAATACAACGTACGTTCTATTTGAGTGCATACACTATGTAAATACGAGATTCCGAATAGACATCGTCTTATTTATTTATAGAAGAGGAATATAATGTTGATATTTAAAAATAAAAACAATCTTTTTGAAGCTCTTATTTTTTAATTGCAAAGATGTCGCCAATGTTTTAGTTATAATACAATATTAAAGAGTTATTTTGATCAGCGTAAGGTAAACTTTATGTCGTTGATGATATTTCCTGGATCTCAGAAAGTAGTGGTCCGATTTGAAAAATTCTGTCGGTGTTTGTTAGATAATTTATCTAGGAAGACTATAGGCTGTATATCATCACGTTAAAATTAATAGGAGCTATACACCAATAAAGAATGTTTCAAAATTTCACAAAAATCACGACAGAATTGTTCCCGTTTAAAAGTTCTAAGAATAAGTCCACGACAGCATATGTCTATATTTTAAAGTGTGCTCACTACTACCTATTTTATGTATGTTGGTTCCTTCTCTGTCCCTCTTATAAGGTGCAGATAAAGTGGCATAGACCATCAAGTATAACAATTAAAAACCATTATAAAAAGAAATGTAATTAAAAAAAATCTACTGTAAAGTAAAGGATTACTAAGATGATAAAAAAGCGTAGGAGTGAATGAATACTTGAATTTTAAATAAATTAAAATTAAAATTGTAATGATGACTGTGACATAAGGAAACTCTTCTTAGTTTGTTGTGGGTTCTTCTAAGAACAGAGCGCGAAGGAACCGTCGTATTTATAGATTCGAAGTCGTCCTCTAATCTCATCATTAATCATCGTCGTCTCAACCGATGGACGTCTACTGCTGGATAAAGGTCTTTCTTAATGAGTCCAGTCTTGCGCCGCTTGTATCCAGCGGCTGCCAGGAACCCGCCTGATTTCATCGGTCCACCTGGTGGGGGGTCTGCTAACGCTACCTTCGGGCCCCAAAGTTCATCGGTTCTGCGAACTATGTGCCCTGTCCATTACCATTTCAGCTTTGCAATTCGGTCGGCTACGTAGGTGACTTTAGTTCTCCTACGGATGTCCTCATTTTTGATTTGATCACGTAGGGAAACCCCGAGCATAGCCCTCTCCATTGCCCGCTGCGTGACTCTGAGTCTTCTTACGAGCCCCTACTCAACGGCCACGTCTCGGAACCATATGTAATCGCTGGCAACACGCACTGTTCGAAGACCTTAATCTTCAGGCATTGAGGAATTGTGGATGAAAAGATGTTCCGTAGTTATCCAAACGCTGCCCATTCCAGTTGGATCAATCATACATTATAAATATATATGAAACGAAAAAAGGCGATTTTTAAGCCTTCTAGAATAACGAATTTTTAAATTTGAACATATGGTATTATATATACAATAGAATTATTTTAAAAAATAGCTAATTTCATATCTGCTTTGTGTTAGACTATAGATAGCTCTGAAATGATGGGAGTTATTGAGTAATATAGTGGCAACAATTAAAAATACCAAAAACATCGTGCAATGATACTAAATGTTGTACAATACGAGGTCTGAATTATAATAAAAACATCAACAGACATTAACTAACAACTTTTATTCTCTCCACTGTTTAAATATACAAAACTTACACTAAACTAATAATTACTTAAGTATTTGAATTTATACAATTTAACACTAATACTCTTTAAAACAATTACACCACAAGGTAGCTCGAAAGACTATATTAACAAAATTGTTCCGTTCGTTGGAGTTACCTTGTATTGCACAACATTTCGTAATTTTGCACAATGTTTTTGGTATTTTTAATTGTTGCCACTATATTACTCAATAACTCCCAACATTTCCGAGCTATCAGTGTTGTCACTTATCTATAGTCTACCACTATAAAAGGTAGTAACATTTTTTAAGAATGTATATTACCCCTGTTGCAGAAAACTTCCAACAAAAAGTAATGAAATAAACTAGAAAAATTGTACGAGTTTGTGCACGTGTATCTGCCTGTGCATGTGTGTGGGAGTTCTAATCATAAAATCAAAATAAAAATATTCTTTATTCATGTAGGATCAAAAATCACACCTGAATCATCAGTAGTCTTTCCGTTGGAAACAAATCTACCAACGGCTTGGAAAGTTGATTCCTCTAAGAAGAAACCAGCAAGAAACTCCACTATAACTCTTTTAAATACATTTTTGTATGACACAATGAGTAATATTTTGCATTTTGTCGTTTAAATAATCTTCGACATCATAATATGCCTTTTATAAAAGGATGTTTTTGACATATATGTGGCGGCAAATCCAAAACTGATTAATACGTATGCTCAATCCAACAAATGATTTCTGAACATTCTTCACTCTAAAATATGGCACTACAAGTTCGTTTTCATATATACTAGTGTGATATTATTTGTTATTGTCCTCGTATCTTGTTAAAGTAAAAGATTAACAGTATAATTCTTCCTGTTTCGAGGTCGTATTTCATTTTCACTTACAATTAGGCAAGAGGTTCAATTAAAAATATATGTGAAAACCGTAACCTGATATACATTAATAATTCTCCTCTTTAATATAAGCCCCTGACAAAAACAAAGCAAACATTAAGCAATTATAAATTGTACAGCTCCAGGCATTCAAAGAGTCAGTATTAATTACGGTGCGTAGTAATGTTTATACACGTATATATATTGCTTGGTATCCGTCCGTTTATAGTCAGTTTAATTGCACCGTAAAAGCACAAACCGAGCGGACTTTTCATATGATATTTTTTTTATTAATATTATTTGTACCACTTATTTGATATCCCATTTTTATTTGATTGTTGAATTTTTGTAATTATTTTGTTGTTACAAAATTTTTGTGATACAATACTGTACCGCCTTTTTTATCGAATACATTATTTACCGTCATGTTTTTGTTTCTGACAGGTGCTTGACTGTAATATCACCTGATGATAAGTGATGATACAGTTTAACAAAGAGAGTCAGATATAAATAATTAAGTAGTCACTCGCCTACACCCGTTATTATACCTCGCCGTCGCTTCAACCGATTGACGTCCACTGCTGGACATAGGTCTCACGTAATGACATCTACAAGGCCCGGTCTTGCGCCGCCTGGCTCTAGCGGCTACCGGCGACCCTCTTTATATCATCGGTTCACCTTGAGGGGGTCTGCCTATCCTGCGCCGTCCGGTGCGGGGACGCCACTCCAGCACCTTCGGTCCCCAACGTCCATCGCTTATTAACTTTCTATTAACAATTAACTTTCTAAACACTTTGATGTTTAAGTAACTATTGCCGAAAAAGTTTTGAAATGAAAAAAATACATAAATCTATTAATTAATTTATTAGATTTACTTCATTTAAACTCATGTTGTAGCTTCCTCAAAATTTGCAGTTTGAATGTGTGGATCTAAGTTTTATATTATAAGTTATTCCTTAAATAAATAAAACCCAGTAACAAGTAATTTACAGTATTGGATCACAATTTTTCTGCTTAGCAGCACATCTTTGATGGTAGGGTGGTAACTAGCCATGGCTTTCCACCAGTCCTGACTTAATAAAATTCTATAAATATAGTTTTCTAAATATGGTCATTGAACCAAATCTGGCTTCAATAACTAGCTATTCTAGCGAAGCGACTCCTTGCACCAATGTGTTAATGAGGTCGTCGTAATAACCTTGGTAAGGTAAGGTAAATAGCAACCCATTATTGTCCCACTGCTGGACACAGTCCTACTCACTCTCTCTATTCCTTCACTCTCATATACCACTAGGACTGCAATCAGAAATGACCGGAGAGAGATCAGGTACAGGACCGACAGCTTATCGTGCTCTGCAAAGCACGTGGGTGGAGCAAATCGCCAACTTCCCAATTTCGGGCAAATACTCAAAATTTCTTAACCTCAGGACCTCATGTCTGTAGCCAAACAAGCTGACTACTAGATCAATGAGACGGAAATAAGTTAACATTTAAATAAAGAAAAGGTAAGTCCATTAATGTCCTAAGCAGTCCATTAATGTCCTATTAGGCATAGGCCTCCTCTCTCATAGGAGAGAGGACCCACCCAGCTGCTCCACTGTGGGTTGGCAGTATAGTACACAAGTGTACTCTTTATTCTTTCACACACACCCGATGTAACGGGAATCCGATACGATCAGAGAGAGATCAATCGCAGGACCAACGGCGAAACATGCTCTCCGAGGCACACGGATGGAGCACACAGCCAACTTCCCAACTTCGGGCAAATATTGAGAAAATCTTAATATCCATTTTTGAATTGACTCGACCTGGCACTCGAACCCAGGACCTCATGTCTCTGGCCTAACATGCTAACCCCTAGACCAATGAGGCAGTTAATTAAAAAACGATTTTATTTATTAAATATAGCAATTCGTATGACCGTAAATCTGAAAGTTTATAATTAAGCTAGCTTTAACCGTACGCTACCACTATAGTTTAATATTTCCTCACAGTGAACTGTTAATTGCAGTTCAATGTTTATTGTAATTAGTTTTACTGTGTTTTAAGTTTGTTGAAAACTGGTTATTAACGAAATGTATTGCTTTTGTTGGTCTAAATTAACGGAAGCAAACTGTCCATCTTTTTGATTTATTTTCCACTAACTGAAAAGTTTAAAGATACATATTTATTATTTTGTATCATTAATGAAATATCCGTGATAATATTCACTTATTTTAGGATGAAGAAGGCTCAGCAATCATTTATTGGGTTGAGCATACGCATTTTTAATGAGATACCCGAATCACTTCTGGGTTTGCCTCCACATAGTTTTAAGAAGTATGTTAAAAAGTCCTTTTACAAAAAGCATATTATAATTTTGAAGATAATTTAAGCGACAAAGATGTTTGGACTTGTTTCCAGTTGCACATGAAAGCTAAACACTTTATAACTTACAAAAACTATATCAAAAGGAGTAACGGTTGAGTTTCTTGCCGGTTTCTTCTCAGCGAAATCAACTTTCCTAACTGGTGGTAGATTTGTTGCCAACGAATAGACTACTGAGGATTCGAGAGTATTTTTTGAGTCTATTTGTATTTTTAAATCTGTATAAGTAGCGTAACTTGATAATAAAATGTTTAAATTTTTTTATTACGTTATGTCAATTTGGGTGTTAAATAAAAGATCTTTAGAGTTGTATTACTAAAATTAAAATACGAAATCAGTTCTTATCTGTCAGGCTAAAAAATCTATATAACAGCAGTTTATTTCCGTTTTCAAGGGAAAAGGAAAACGTCACGTCTTAGCTGGTATCATGGCAATTAGCCATGACCGAATCCTCTTAGCTACCCAAATCTGGACAAATAAAAATACAGTTACCGAAGACGTGGTATTTTATGAAGCTCTCGGAAGACCTAAAATACATAACATGGGTAAGACAGGATTCTTATTACCTACCGATTTACTTTATTAAAATGAAACTAGGTACATGAAAGTATAGATTTCAGTCTCATTTAATGTAATTACTTGCGAGAGCAAAAAAGGCCTAACAGTTTTTGAAATATTACATCTTTTACGAATAAATATTTGTATGTCGGAAAATAAGGGAGAAGGGAAGCATAAAACATAGGGGCACAGGGCCGGCTTCGGCATTAATGGTATCCATAATTTCCATACTGTGGGCGTTTGTTCGGTAATGTTGGTGCAATCAAACACTTTATTAATTAACTGAGATTATAATGTTCAATCACTTAATGTTCCTAATATCAATTTACACAAACTCATTAATAATAATAGTTAGGAATGCGACAGTTTCAAAAGTCGACAGCACCGGTGGGGGTCACCCGAGAATTACCGAGAGACGCACGCCGCACTGCCACTTATTGACTCTTCGCCCACGTCGACAAACAGATGACGCCAGCGTTCCACAGACTATTGAACTCCGACATGTATATTCATTAAAGTAGCTGTTTCCCTCGCAATATTAGATGCCTTTATATCTAAGATAGATGATAGAGGATTTATCTCCAACTATTAAACCTGTTTTATATTTCTTCACGCCCGTCAGTATTCTTTACAGGTTAAGATTTATAGAGATAAAAAAGGAACAATTAAAAAAAGCGGAAAGAATTAAGTAATGATAAATACAGTTCACACACGAGCGGTTATCTAATCAAATTAAGACCGCGGTTTCATTAAATGAAAATTTAAATTGATTTTATCAATAAAGTTAAAAAGGTTCGATAATTTCAACAGAACAGAAAATCCAAGTTCGATTCCCGTTATGCTATATTTAATAGTTCCTATTTTTAAATATATTTATAGGTTTATAATTAACAAATTTATTAATAAAGCTATGGATTCTCGTACAAAAAAAGTTACGCGTACAATTTCTGGGCAGGCACCATTTAGTTTCTCTTTATAACTATAAGAATTTGACGAGCTCGATACTTCTTTCCTATACATTAAAGTGAATGTATTTTTTGGTTGAAAGAAGAAGATCGCGAGGAAACCTGCATAGTCCGAAGCAATTCTGGGCTCCGTGTAGCCAGGCGAGAAGCTATAGACCAGCTTGGTGGGTGCATGCTCTAAAATTCCTCTCACTTATGACCGAGAAGGCAGCAGAAATATATTAATAGGATGTTGTCATATATTTTTCTATTTCAATGAGCAATTATTGGACTGAGTAATAATTTGTATCTTTAACATACAAACGTTGAATGTTGAGTTGTAATATGTAATCTAATGTGGGTATTAAAAGAAGAAATTCTTTTTGCTTCTTATTTGAAGTGCTTACAATAATTATATAAAAGAAAATGGTTGTTACAATTGTGCCACCAATATTTTATAAATTCTTAACTATAGAATATATGTAATCGAACGATTAAGATTTTAGAAATTGAAGAAATGTTATGGTATTACTTATTACGAAAAAATTTCCTAACTTCGCTCTACCACTGTAACTGTGAGAGCGTCAATGTTACCATTTGCAGTACATTGAAATAATATTTAAAACAAAATTTGACGATTTAAAATTTGTGTGAAAGCCTACATTATTCTTCTGTACTAATTCTTGAAATTACTGTACACTCTCTCTACATATATTAAACTTGTTAAAATGTTAAATCGTTAAATATTTTATTCAACGATTTAACATTTTAACAACTTGATTATTCGACCAGTCGAGTTCAAATACATTTTTTAAACTTGTGGGGAATGTCACTTGATGTTAATACAGTATTTTCATATGCTAAATTATTATTTTATTTTTAGAAAAATTGTACAGTGACTTCTATTTAACGCTCACATAAAGGTTAACAGCTTTCATCAGAATTTATATATTTAACTCATATTAACTAACAACTTTTATTTTCTCCACTATTACAAAATACACAAATTGCATTATACTAACATCTAAGTCACTATTTGAATTTATGCAATTCAGAACTATTTCTCATTAAAACATCTACACCACGAAGCAGCTCGAAAGACTATATTCACACAAATGTTCCGCTCGTTAAAGTTACCTCGTATTTCACAACATTTCGTGATATCAGCCAATGTATTTTGGTCTTTTTAAGTCTTGCCACTATATTACTCAATAACCTCCAACATGTAGTGGTAAGGACTGGCTTTAATTTTTCTTATATCACTTGTTATTTTAGGTTTATGTAAAGTTTATCGCGTTAAAGAATTACAATTTGTCAAGATTTCTTTGACATTTTAATTATATTCTGTAATATTTTAGTAAGTAAGTAGCAGCCCATGAACGTCTCACTGCTGGGCACAGGACTCCTCACTCCGAGGAGCGAGGGATTTTAGAGCATAGACCCACCACGGTGCTCCATTGCGGATTGGGAGGCATAGTACACAAGTGCACTCTCATAGTCCGATGTGGCGGGAATCCGATACGACCGGAGAGAAATCAGGCTCAGGACCGACGGCTTAACGTGCTCTCCGAGGCACGGGGATGGATCACACCGCCAACTTCCCAAGTTCGGGCAAATATTGAGAAAATCCTATTATTTATTTTTGAATTTTCCCGACCTGGGACTCGAACCCAGGACCTCATGTCTGTAGTCGAACATGGTAACCACTAGACCAATGAGGTTGTTTTAGTAAACCAAAGGAATCCGACCTTGGACTAAAAAAAAACAATTGTGTTATTATCGCTATCGCTATCGCATATAAGATGAGATCACCCTAAACGATCGTTTAAGAGAGCTCACAAGATATTACCACACTAATGTGTAACACTTAACGAGACCAGATATTCCCTTAATTATCTATCTAAAAGATGACCATTTTTATTTGTAAGCGTACCATATCGAATGATTTGCTTTCTCACGGATGTTATTTCGTAATATTGATTATATACTGGATTAAGGCGATATATGATCACAGTTAACGACATTGAGTAATTTATTATTATGAACTTACTGACACCGACTCCAAATATAAGAATACGAAGAACACTATAAAAGAATACACAATTATTTCTTACTTTTTAGAGCATATTAATATATTTGTAAGTTATATTCTTCTTTTTTTAATTTTTAATGAATCTGAAGTAAACTAACAAATTTGTCTCAATATGTGTACACTAAAAAAGTATTGCAATGCAGCAACAAACGTAAGCTCATTGCTATTTGAGTACAGACACTTATATTTTCTGTCATAAACCGTATCCTTACTGTAAGCCGTTGAGTAGTTCTATTGATCTTCATATTTAACTACGACTAGCACTTGACCATACCGAAGTTACGGTAGGCAACTCAAATATCTGGATAGCCTATAGAAGATTCTGTCGAGTATCGTTCATTTGCTCCCAATAATTGAAGAGTTCCGTCACTTCGTCATGGCTTCCATCATCAGAACCTAACCAAACTATCACAAAACAACCCTTGAAGTATATCCTTTCCAATAGAAAAAAATCATCGAGATCGGTTGGCGTGATCTTGAGTTATTCGTTCATTTGTCGCGCATATGTTTAATGCAAATTTAACACTTATCCGGTTTTCTCACGGATGCCATCATCGGAACTGGATTTTAAAAAAATGAGACCCTATGACGAGCACCACTTTTCATTTTAAAAAAATCATCAAGATCGGTCCACCCAATCGGGAGATATGAAGTAACAAACATAAAAAAAATCAGACGAATTGATAACCTCCTCCTTTTTTGAAGTCGGTTAAAAAAACAGAATATTACACTACTAAGTGGCAAGTGGCAAACTAAAACGCCGCATGTTATTTTTTAAATATGAAAACTACCTAACCTCAAAACGAATAAGCATAAAAAAATGCTGCACATCTTAGTGATGCTAATTACGAGTTTCATCCGTAAATTTTACCCTCAGGCGCCTAAAGAAGTTTCATTTCAAAAAGATGAAAGCGCGCGAATCCTGTAAGAGATGAATTTGATGAACCTTTAATGGTTTCTACATAGGATCGTAACTTACGGTAAGTCTTTGCTGGTAGGGTGGTACTAGCCACGGCCGAAGCCTCCCACCAGACCATGCTGGGACAAATTGGAAATTTTAATGTTCTAAATTTATCCTGCTGGGAATCGACATTAAAACCTCTGCTAGCGAAGCCAGGGTGTTAGAATTATCATTAGTAAACATGAATAAGTATAATAAATCGTATAAATGCACCAAGGAGTTGGCCTTTCTTGAAACATTTTCAGTATAAGTAAAGTACCTCATTTATATTACACTTAAAAATTAAATACCGTATGTCTCAAAGAGATATTTCTATTTGAAACAAATTCCCTGAAATTTATAAAAAAAAATTAATTTGTAGAGGTATTCAACAGGTTTCTGGAATCTGTACCAAGGACGTAAAAGACCAATTACATGTTATGTTTGAAACCACAATTGGCACTATACTAATGTCACGAATGCGATAGCAACTGTGTCTGTACGAGTATATCTATATGTTAGTTTCTAAGTCAGTGTGTTTTTTATGCCTCTTTGGATGGAATTACGTGCTTAGAATTCCATTTTTCAATGTCATGAATATAAAATATGTTTTAATATTTGATAAATCAAGGTGAAATATTTATTTTATTTTTTATTAAAGTAAGCTTTTGTATATGTATATATTAAATAAACCTTGAAGCACAGCCTGCTTTCTATTATCTTTATTGCTAAAAGTGCGCCTTGTCGCTATTGTTAAAGCTAATATTTGAACAAAATCTGGTAATATCCCATTAAAATATTAATTTATTTTATGGAAATGTTAATGTAAGTCTTTCTGAAATAAATTTATAAAAATATATGTACACCAACTGTTTCTGACAGTGTCACTCGTGTAGTCCCGTGAAAATATATTGAAATCCTATATTTATATAGACGAATTGCCAATTTTAATTATTATCGAATCTTCCTGAACACACACACACATAAATAATCCTGTTGTAGTAATAAGCATTTGAATATTATAGAACGTGATAGAATAATAGTCAATAACTATAGCAATTTGTAATAGGATCGCTATGCAAAACGTTCGTTCAATTTTAATTTCGCTATCGCTTTCCAAGAAGAAACATTTTAAATAAATGTAATTTACTTTGTACTAGAAAATCTTTGTTTTTTTTTTTAACTAACTGAATTCAGTAACAAGAAAGGTACGTTTAAAAACAGCGAAGGTATATTTATTTCAGCATATTCAGTAATGCTAGTGATGTTTTTTTCTTTTGTTATACCGTTACATAAATATTTCAAATCGCTTTGCTAATTGTAATATATGCTTTTCAAACGTTCAAAAGTTTATCTAAATACGGATAATTTTATTGCTATTTTATAATCAAAATATTATTTTAAGGAACTTTAAATTATTGAAGTAAAACTTGGGAAAAGGTTCTGTTTATAGGTTAGGTAGTTTTAATATTTACAAATAACATGTGGCATTTTAATTTGCCACTACTCATTTAATAATTTATATACTATTTTTCATAAAATATAAAATAATAATATTTCAAAACTTCTCTTCTCTAAATTTTTAATTAAAAAACAAAATTTAACTAACAATTTGTAATATTGACAAAAACACGTGGCATTTTTATTTTAAATTTCTCTTTTGAGATTTCAATAAATTATCTCTTTAATTAAATTCCTAACATATTTTCCTGTTTCCCTCCCTCTAAGTCTCGGAAACCTAGATTTTAAGATTTGTGTAAATATAAACAAGTCTTAAAAATTAGTTTGCTAAAGAAGTTTCTGACATGTATACTTTTTACGCAATTTTTTTCAGGATTAAAGGCTCATTGGTCTAGTAGTGAGCATGGGCGGCTAAAGACATGAAGACCTGGGTTCGAGATAATTTTCTTATTATTTGCCCAAAGATGGGAAGTTTGCGGTTTTATCGACCCCTTGATTGGGTCGTGTCGGATTTCCGTCACATCGGACTATAAAAGTAAAGGACTATGGAGTGGATTTGTATACTGTGCCTGCCAATCCAGAGTGGAGCTGTGCTGAGGGTCGATGCTCTGAAAACCCTCTCGCCTATGAAGAAGCGTGTGTCCAGCAGCGGGTAGTTAATGGGCTGTTACTTATATAGTTATCAATAAACTATCGACAAACATTTTTAAAACATGAAATCAAACAAAATTTATGTTGACACGGTGTTATCTCCCATTGTCCATATTGTTATGAAACAAGATATTCGAAATGGAGTCCGATAAAAAAATAAAGGGAAATTGGAATATCAAACATTTTGTTTATATTTTATTCATTATATAGAGGTAGCCAAGTTCGTAGGGTATCAAATCACATTTTCTATTTTTTTATACTTTCAAACGTAAAATATTTCTGTGGTGAAATGTTATGAACTTTTGAAATAGACTGAATAATTTGACGGCATATAAAAATGGGATTTTAATTAAATATTTATGATAAACCAGTATACGATATTCTAAACAAATTTGGCTGAAATTTAGTACTTTTTTATTGCTTTCACCAGATGGTAAGTGAAGATGCAGTCTGAGATGGAAAGGCTCTAACTTTGTAAAAGGTAAATTTATGATTTCTACACAGTAACATACCGTAATACAATCTCATATTTCGCGGTACGTCTTTGCTGATAGGGTGGTAATATTTCAAGTAAATTTTCCCTACCGGGGGTCGAACCTGTGCTCTTTGAGCAAAGCGAGCATTCGCACAATTGCGTCAGTGAGGCAGTTTTTATATTGTTTTGTGTATTCATAAAAGAGAAATATCACACGATTCATTTTTTGTCTCGAAAGTTATTATAAGCTGACAGTTGACTTAACTTTTCCGACACTTATTATTTTTTTACCATTTTACACAAAACCTTAGCAAATTAAATGTTTAAAGTTTTTTGTTAAGAATTACTCTAACTCTTAATGAAAATTTGTGCAGTATTTCTTGAAATTATTGAATAAATTAAACAGACACAGACATGAAGAACTTTATTTATATATAAGGTTGTAATTTACACTTTGCTAATTAATAAATTAAAATGCTTTATTGGTCTAGTCTAGGCATATCAGGCCACAGACATGAGGTCTTGAGTTCAAGTCCCGCGTCGGGCTTTTCTATTAAAATTTTCTCAATATTTGCCCGAAGTTGGGAAGTTGGCGCTGTGATCCACCCCAAATTCGTGAAAGCATGTTAAGCTGCCCTTCCTGCGCCTGATGTCTCTTTGATCTTGTCGGATTTCAATCACAATGGAATATGAGAGTGAAGGAATAGAGAGTACACTTGGGTACTATGCCTGCCAACCCACAGTAGGGACCGTGGTGGGTCTCTGCTCTAACAACCTTCTCTCCTATGAGTGAGGAGGCCTGTGTCTAGCAGTGTTACGTTAATGGGCTGCTGACTTACCTTACTAAAAAAGGTTTGAAAAACACTGACATCACTTATGTTAATAACAAAATTTACTAGATAATTCTTTACTGTTGCTTACTTACTTTACTTAAACTGAATCACTTTACAATGTTCATGTTACAAATGCTTTTATAATAGCCTATTAACGTTCGACTTCTAAGTGCACGCCCTTACGTTTATAAAAGAGCATGGAGCTTTGAAGAGATTTTCTATTACGACTTGTCTATGAATATCTTCTTAAATTATTATATACTAGCTCTAACTCGCGGTGTCACTCAGTTTGTTTTCGACCCTGTGACAATGTGAGAAAATTTGCATTTCGAAACAGTAATCTACTTTATGAGTGAGCATAGTTTTAAAAGCCATATAATAATGTTGAAGATTATTTAAAACTGTTTGGACTTGATTCCAGTTGCATACGGAAGCAAAATATTACACATTGTAATCTAAAACATCATATTTAAAAGGGTAATCACGGAGTTTCTTGCCTGTTTCTTCTCAACTTTGCGAACCGGTGGTAGTTTTGTTGCCTTTTATGACTATTTGAATAAAGAATATTTTGATTTTGACTTTTTATTTTAGTGGTCTAAAAGAACTGCGTATACATATTAGAAAACTTGTTGTACGTTGACAAAAACATTGCCTCTTTTAATAAAAAGAGTGAATTTATATCATATAACTTACGAAACAAAAACAAACTTGTTGTAAATTCTAGTAGGCTGCATAAAATTAACAACTCATTTAAGGGTAACTGTATACGTTTCTATAATAAACTCCCACAAGACGTTTTAGAAATGTCAATTAATAAATTCAAAGTCTTTGTTAAAAGAAAGTTGATAGAAAAATCGTATTATAAGTTGCAAGAGTACTTAGACGATAGAAACGCGTGGGAGTGAACGAACTGCTCTAATTTGAATTGAAATATATTAAACTAATATGATATTGTAATGATGATGATAACAAAAAAAAAACAAAACACCCGACTGAATTTGTTGTTGGCTCTTCTCGGATCGGGGCGCGAAGGAACCCTCGTAACTTTAGATTTTAAGTCGTTCTGGAGTATCATCATCAGACGTACATTAGAATTAGAGTGTGGAAAAGAAAAGAAAAAAAAAATTGACGATTCAAAAGTGCTGTAATATGCCTACTTGAATAAAGATATTTTGATTTGATTTGATTTGAACTTCGCATTATTGTCTTTGTAACGAAACAGATGATGCATAAATCTGAACTTATCTGAAAGTTAGAATACTAGGTGTTATTACAATAATGTATTTAATATGTATATCTATTTCTGTTATATTAAAGTGAAAATTCTTTAGGCGCATGAGGGTAAAATTTTTACGGATGAAAAGCGTGATTACCGTCACGAAGATGTGCAGTGTTTTTATGCTAATTCGTTTGAAGGTTAGATTAGGTTACAAATATCAAGTGGCATTTTAATTCGCCACTTGCCATTTAATATTTAAAATTAATTCATAAATTCTCTCTTTTTATTTAATTCCAAAATATTTTTTTTTAAAGGCGAATCTCGGATGTAGCGTTACAATCTTAGGTTTTGTCTGCCATAATGTGGGTATTCGGGCGAGGAGATAAACGTCGGGTATTTCAATAAAATATTCCACAATACAATTAGTAACACATAATTTTAGTTAATTAACAAAGTATAATTAGATTTAAAACGTTCCACAAGAACACGTGGGCGCGTGCGCACTCTATGAAAACCGAACCAATAATGGCGCCACCCTAGTAGTCGGTGTTGTGTCAGCTGTCAACCTCAAAAATGTCAAGCCCGAATCAATTGTAAACCGAATAACAATCTTTGCGCCGTCTTATTAATAATTTCTAATGTTGACAAAAAACACGGGGCATTTAAATTTAATATTTGTCATATAAGATTTAAATAAATTAGTTTTAATATTTTAGACAATTAAATTCCTGAAATATCTTCCTATTTCCGTCCCTCTAAGTCTCGGAAATCTAATGTTTTAGATTTGGGTAAATATAAACAACACTTAAAAATAAATTTGCCAAAGAAGCTTCACTTCTGACGTGTGTGCTATGTACGCACACACTTTAATTTTTTTTTCCTGTTTGAATGTACTCTGAAATTATAAGGTGGACCAGTGAAATGGGGTGTGGCTGTTTTATATTTGCACAGCCGTTTGTTTTCCGTGGATACCTCTTGTAACATGTAAGAGCTTCAAAATGGCGAGGCTTCCCCCTCCGCCACCCGCGATGTGTTACAATCGTTACATAACACAATATTTATTTGATAATTTAGCTATCCAGTGTTGTAATGGAATTTCTGATGGAGGTGATAGATATGTAGCTACAACACCAAATTGTAACCCCGGGTTTGTTATTATTCGTCCTTTTGAATTGCCTTCCAATGGAGACGAAAATCGTCTCCGTAAAAGACGTATTCACCTCAAAAACCCGTTTCGGGCACATCGTTTGGACGTTGGAACCAACGTCTATAACGGACGTTAGTAGAAACAAATTTTGTGTTTTATAAACAGATTTGTGTTTCTTGCAGAGTATGTTTGATTACAGTCTATGCCACAATAATAAAGTTAAATATACGTTAAACATGGTTTTGTAACGTGTACACAGAGCACAAGATGTCTCAAAGGCGCCTCGATTCGCGCGTGTTTACGACATCTCTATGCATATTTTATGACTGTTTGTCTGCATATATGGACATAAGAATGCTGGGAAAATTGGAGGGCAATATGCGTGTTGCGTGTACAAGGTTTATTAATGTCCTATTAAATTTTCGTGACATATTCTTAATATCTAAATAGAAAAACTAGAATTAGGACACAGTTTGTCTAATTTACTTTATGAGTCAACAGCGACTGCGAAAGTTGGAAGAGGAAGACCAAAGCGAACGTTCCTGGATTAAATCCAGGACATTTTAAATAAGGGCCAAGTCAAGAGTACTCTAAACCGACGAACTTGTATGAAAGGTTTGATGAGAAGGGCCCAGAGAGGTATGCCTCGACGAACCTCTGGCTCCTCACTCATTATTGTTGGCGGATCTACTGTCCCACACTCCCAACCCTACAGTTGGGATGCCTAAATGCATTTCCCAGCAACAAAAAAATAAGTCGATTTATTAGCGGAAGCCTGGATGTTTGGGCTTTTGCTGTATAAAAAGTATTAAAAGGTTAGTGTCATCCTTTATCACAATATATGATTTCCATATTTCGGATGAAGAGGGTTCCGCTGGGTTTTATTGGGAGTTCTGGAGTAGTTAACGAGTTCCACACTCTCGGATGGAGGTTAACTCTATTTTAACTCCACTCGACGTGTGGATAAGCATTTCCCTAAAAATATGGACATGATAAAGATAAATCTATATATAAAAATGATAAAACGGACAAAACCATGAGTAACTCCTTTTATGGGACAAATAACGGATATATTATTATTACTAACAACAAAATTACACACGAAATTGGAATATCATTAAAAACTACCGTATTAAAAACATATTCGCCGTGAACGGAGCTCGGAGGCCTTTCATTTCGTGCCGCTGCTTATTTTTTACTTGCGCCCAGTTCTGTGAGTTATACATAGCTACGCTTTGTATGGAGATGGACTTGGGCTTACAGTACATTACATGACATAAATTTACGACCCCTGTTGATAGTAAATGATCAAGGATAGTAAATATCTCATCCGGGATATCAGAGAGAAGAGAGTTCCGACTGCGAGAACCCCTCCCTTACTTAGTCCCTTAATCCAGATCCTAAAGTCCATGTGAGTAAATGTAAAACTTTAAAGATAATTCTATAAGAGATGAAAAAGAACCCAATGTTAATTATATTTATTAAAAACTCGCTTAATAGACTTTGTTCTATCTCAACTATGAAAATTGAATTATTAATCAAAATAACAATATAATAATTCAACACCATAAGTACATACCACGGTTATATATGTGTTTTTATAATTTGTCCTAAGACTAGGGCATATTTTGCGGCATCATAGGTACCGCCTAATGGGCAATAACGCTGGAAAAAAAGGCGTAAGGATAAGACAGACGTCATAGCTACGTATATAAAAGAATAGACTGACATAAAAGCTATTGGTAGACTATTTCGATTAGCCATGGACAGGAAGATGTTCGTTAAACTGACTACCCACCTTCAACGATGGAGAGAAAGATGTAGAAGATGTTAATTCGTAGTTATTTCAACCCATTTGCATGGGCCGTGTCAAATGACCGTAAATAATCTTTTTCAATGTGTTATTAAACTACTAATGTTTCAATTTAAAACTGTTACCACAGTGTTTGCTCTGTTATTCTAATGTTGTCACAACAACATAACCAACATGACAGAACACGGAGCAGGCGACGAATCTTAAACAGCAACTGCCTGTAATATTTAGTAATATGTAAATATACTAATATGTTGTTAATTATTTACTTGCAATATGCATTTTATCAGTCGCCATAAGGTTACCTACATACATACATAAATACAGGCGAAACAAACTAAACAAAGTAGCAAGCAAGCAGTATCTATACTTAGTTACCACGCATCAAAACGGAAGCTCTGATTTCGGTGTGTATAACCTATAATCAGGCACGCAGACAGACACACAGGCTGACCTCAACCAATCAGATTTATTTCGTAAATAAATATAATATAATATGTAATCTGTACTATTACAAACTATAATGAATCTGGTAGGCGTCTGTCTATAGGTTCATCGTCTTAATATGGTATGTTGTGTAATTTATGATATCAAATATTTTCAATGTTTGGACATTTATAACTTAATGATTATTTTACGACAAAAAGGTGGCGCTTTCCGTTGCCTTTATTTAAACAAACGTAGGACGTAAATGACTGCATTGTCTTATATTTGACGTATAAAAATGAGTATGATATTTAGTTTTATTGTTAGATACGTTATATGAACGTTGTGATAAAAGATGTAGTGACTATAATGGAGAAAGGTATGCTTTGATGGCTAAGGCACGTAGGGAGAATAAATTAAGAGAGACTGACTAAAACGATTTATGAGTCTAGAGTGAATGCGAAGTTGGGAGAGGAAGAACAAGGCAAACGTTCCTGGACCAAATCCAAGATATTTTAAATATGGGCCAGGCCAGCACTATAAATCGACGAACTTGTATGAAAGGTTTAATGATAATGAAAGAAGCGAAGGAGGTATGCAAGCATCGTAGCAATTGGAAGGCCGTGGTCTCTGCCTACCCCTATGGGAAAGAGACGTGATGCCATGTATGTATATTACTTAATTTATTTGTTGTAAGAGAAAATCCTTATATAGCGTCAGCATTCTTTGCGATATGAGTATTTATTTGCTGTTTTTTTTTGCTGAGAATTACTTTATGCAAGCCGGATGAAGTAGAAACTTTCTGAGAGTGTAGGACTCGCTGGCGGTACCAGGATACCCACAAAAAGCCAACGGAAGCTTCTTTTTTCGACTGGTGGGGTCCAGCTATCCGCTGACGCATTTAGCTCAGCAGATGAATCGGACATAATGGTTTAGTTTTGGGTGAGCAGACGAGCAAAGTTGTGCAAGTCAAATCAAATCAAATCAAAATACCTTTATTCAAGTAGGCATATTACAGCACTTTTGAATCGTCAAATTATATTTTTTTTCCACACTCTGATTCTAATATACATCTGATGACGGTACTCAAGATCGGCTTAAAATCTAAAGTTACGAGGGTTCCTTCGCGCCCTGATCCGAGAAGAACCCACAACAAACTCAGTCGGGTTTTTTTTTTTACCATCATCATTACAATAACAAATTAGTTTACTATATTTTAATTAAAATTAGAGCAATTTGTTCACTCCCAAGCGTTTCTATCGTCTAGGTAATCTTGCAACTTATAATACGATTTTTCTATCAACTTTCTTTTAACAAAGACTTTGAATTTATTAATTGACATCTTTAGAACGTCTTGTGGGAGTTTATTATAGAAACGTATACAGTTACCCTTAAATGAGTTGTTAATCTTATGCAGCCTACTAGAATTTATAACAAGTTTGTTTTGGTTTCGTAAGTTATATGATGTACATTCACTCTTTTTATTAAAAGAGTCAATGTTTTTATGTACGTACAACAAGTTTTCTAATATATATACGCAGTGAACTGTCATTATGTTAACTGCCTTGAATTTGTTTCTTAGCGACTCTCTTGGACCCATATTGTAAATCGCACGAACGGCCCTTTTCTGCAGCACAAATATTGCATCTATATCAGCAGCATTACCCCAAAGTAGAATACCGTATGACATAATGCTGTGAAAATAGCTGAAATATACCAGTCTGGCAGTATCAACATCTGTCAGACGACGAATTTTTTTAACAGCGTAAGCCGCGGAGCTGAGCCTATTCGATAGACCACTTATATGGGGCCCCCACTGTAATTTATTATCTAATGTTATACCTAAGAAAGCGGTACTATCTACAAGGTCTAGTTCCTCATTATTAAGTTTAACAATGGTTTGCGTTTGTTTCACATTAGGAAGAGTAAACTTTACACATTTTGTTTTCTTTCCGTTGAGCAATAAATTATTAGCTTCAAACCATTGTACCACTTTATTGAGAGAGCTGTTTACGTCGTCATAATTTGTTTGTCGTCTATTAACTTTAAACAATAGCGAAGTATCATCAGCAAACAGAACAATCTCATGATCACCCTTAACAAAGTAAGGAAGGTCATTGATATAAATGAGGAACAGAAATGGTCCTAATATGGAACCCTGTGGGACTCCCATTTTTGTCACCGACCCCGCAGAAAGCTTGCCATTGACACAGACCTTTTGCGTTCTATTGGTTAAATAAGAACTCATCAGGTCTAATGCTGTGCCCGCGAGGCCATAGTGTCGCAATTTCCCGATCAGAGTTTCATACTGAACACAATCGAAGGCCTTAGACAGATCACAGAAAACGCCAAGCGCGTCACGTGAATCCTCCCAGGCCTCGTAGATATTGAGTAATAACTGTACGCCAGCATCGGTAGTCGAGCGACCTCGAGTAAAGCCAAATTGCTTATTATGTAATAAATTATAATTTTTGAAATGTTTTAGCAACTGGTTCAACATTATTTTTTCAAATATTTTACTAAAGGTTGGGAGAACCGATATTGGCCTAAAGTTACTAGGGTTAGAAGTACTGCCTGACTTAAACATCGGTATTATTTTGCTGTACTTCATTAAGTCAGGAAATACACCACAATCAACACAATTATTAAAAATTTCCGCCATGTCAGGTGCAACGATGTCAATTAATGATTTTACAAGGTTAACCGATAGACCCCACAAATCGTTAGTTTTTTTGTTATTGATTAAATTAAATGACTTAATAACATCAGAGGCATCGACATGACTGAATTTAAAGATACCATGACATTGGGGCATGCTATCAGCTAGCCAAGAGAGTGCAATGGAAGGTGATGAGTTCAGCGATTTAGTAGTTGAGACAGGAATATTTGTAAAAAACTCTTCAAAAGTATTAGCAACCTCTGAGTCTGACGATATTTTTTTATTCTCTAACTCTAAATTAAATTCATTAAAACGCGGAGTTGCTTTTCCTGTTTCATTATTAATTATTTTCCAAGTTGTTTTAATTACATTACTACTGTTTTGTATCTTATATTTTATGTGTTGCGATTTAGCAATAACACATTTCTTTTTAAAATCCTTGGAAAATGATCTCACATAATCTCTGAACTCCACACTAGTGTTGTACTGACGCTCAGCATACAATTCATACAACTTGTGCCTACTTTTATGCAAATCAGCCGTGGCCCATTCACTGAATGCCATTGTGTCAGTAAGAATGATCGATTTACTTTTAAATATTGAGTTAAATATTTTAGTAATTTTGAAAAAGAAATTGCTATATATTTCATTTGGGTTATTAGAATTGGGTATAAAGCAGGAGTTTGAGATAAGGGTTGATCTCATTTTCTCGATACGGTCAGTGGTTACTGGCACAAAAGTTATTTTACGTTTATTTACATTTTTTCTTGGAATTGAAAAGCGAATGAGTTGGCCACAGTGATCAGAATCTAAACTAGTAATTATCTTTTTCACAGTTGGATTTATGTTTGTGAATATATTATCTATACAAGTGGCACTAGAAGAGGTTATTCTTGTAGGCTCCATAAACATATTTGATAAATTGTAAGTGTTAAAAAGGTTTAACAGTTTCATGCTTGAGGAGCTACATTCTAAAATATTAATATTGAAGTCTCCACATACTACTAACTTCTTGTTCGTTTTCGACATTATGAATAGTACCTGGTCCATTAATTTTTCAAAAACTTCAAAATTGGACAAAGGGGGCCTATACACGGTTACTACAAGAAACTGCTCCAATTCAATAGATGCCAGCTCTATTGTCCGTTCAACAGACAGGCTCACTATGTCTGTACGTTCCTTATATTTAAAATTTTTATTTACTAAGATTAACGAGCCCCCATGTATGGATGATACTCTGTTGAACGAACTACCAACCTGGTAGTTACCAAAACTAAATACATATTCATTACTTTTTAGCCAGTGTTCTGTAATACATAAAATGTTAATGTTAAAATTATTTAAAAAAAGTTCAATTTCAAGCATCTTACCTTTAATGCATTGAATATTCTGGTGTACCAGGCTGATAAAGCTATTATCTAAATTTGCATTCACTGAATCTAAAGTGTGGCAATCCTTATGACAAATTTGCTTTTTTAAGCAAGAGGAATTCTCTGTTGTCTTTATTAAATGTTTAAAATAAAATTACTTGGATTTATATCCAAGGGTATGTCAATATTATTGTTATTATGCTCAATAGGAGCATGTCTACTAGCCAAGTTTTTGGCTAAGGTTGTAAACAAATATGATAGCGAAATAGCTATCTGTCGTTTAAAATAATTGGATAGGTGGAACCTATCTTTGTATATATTATAATAAGAATTAGCACACTTGCTAAAGTCAATGATGTGAAATTTATTATTATATGTACATAAATTGTACATAGTCATATTTAACTTAAACCTAAGTAAATTTTCATTATTAGGCAATGTCTGACAATATGGTAGGGTGTAAATGACAAAATTTTTAACATTTAATTTATTCAGAGTATCAAAACAATTAATTAAATCTTGTTTGTTCAAATTGTTTCTGTTTCCTAAGAGGATAATAATATTTGTATCACAGTCATAATATTCACTATTTTTATAAATTGCTTCCACTGTTGCCTCCTGGAGCCTTTTATCCTCGGGGGAGAGGGAGTAGCATCCAACATAAGCTTTCTTTGCCTTTCTAGTGCCACCTTCTGCAGGATGATAGCCTTGCAAAAGGAGACCGTTGCTCTCCAACCTGACTTATAACCAAGCATAGCATTGCGATAAGGGTTTGCCAGAGGTCCGCCAATTTAGAAGTCAATAGTTAATAGTTTTGAAAACTCTTCATCAGTCATTGAGTTAAGTGGTCTTTTAGAGTTGAGTTAAGTGGTCTAAATGGTAGCAGATTTGTCACATTGATTGGATGTTTTCAGTCTTCATCGAGCTCATGTCAAAAAAAAATGCATTATAATAAACTTGTCTATATATACCAGCTATATCCAACGGTGTCGCCGGCATTGGTCTCTATTTCGTGGAAATATGGTGAAGTTTGTCATTTTTTAAATTGAATTATAAGTCAAAATAGATCATGATCGACCTGAAGACACACAAAAAATCTCAACAAAATTGGTTAAGCCATTTTGGAGGCATTCATACATTCATGACATAATATATATAAAAATTACTTGGATAAAGACAGTCGGATCCTATAAATAACGAATTTTTCCATACCTTCATGGTGTTATGAACTACGGAGGTGACGTCGCTGGGAACAGGAAGTAATTATTTAAGTATTTATTAAAAAAAAGGTAAGAAGCAGCATATTAACGTACCACTGCTCGGTGAAGGTCTCATAAACCAGAATTATTCTCGGGATAAGCAGATTTCCTTGCGATATCATTGTGCTTTTTGGTATAGACATCCAATCATATCGGCTCTGGTTTATAAAGACAATATAGACTAGCTTTTATCCCGCAAATGTAACAAAAACGGAAACTTTCAAACGTCTAAGCTAGCATAATTCAATATCAAAAAATACCTACACACTTGCAGTTACACAGTGTCGAAACAATAATGCACTAGACTGATTGAATTTAACCTGCTTATTCATACGTATATCCAACCTATCCATTAAACACAAGCAACAACTGGTCTAGAAGCGATCATGTTACGGCTTAGTGGCAACTTCAAAGAAGCGATCTCGTTTAATAGTTAATATCATTAATCTGATCATTAATGAGGCCGATTGGGCGGCATAAAAAAGTCGATCAGTAGTGCGCAGACATAAGATCAATTGTATTAAAATATATATAAATCTTACCGTTATATCTTTATACTAGCAATGCACACTTGCACTAACGTCTCGTGGCAATGGAGTCTACTAATTCGGACTTAGGTTTTTAGATTGACATTTTTAAATTCATTATATCTTTTGAAGGGAACGTCTGATCTTAATAATTTAGAAAGTATTTCACAGGTATTGAAACGGTCTTTTATAAAATATCATTTAATAGGATAAGTATTAATCAGCAGAGGTATGAATAATAAAGTTTTATCATTGTTGGCATTTTTATTACCTTTTAAAATTTAAAAAGTAGTCATAGTGGCAAACCAAAAGTAGTTGGTTATACGTTATCATGAACTTTTTTATAGATATTTTTTAAACTTTTTAAATGATTATATAATTTATATTTTATTGTATTTTTAGATTAATTTCATTTTCACTCATGTTGTGGCTACCTTAAAATGTTGCACACTTCACCAATTTCTAGATGTAAGTTTTTATATTATAAGTCATTAAGTGTAGTAACTACTGGTGATACTTAAATAAATATTAACATTTTCTATAACATTGTAAAATTTTTTTTTTTCAGCAATAGTTTTCGCAGCGCACGCGATTATAAATAAATAATAAACAAAAACCTTTTATTCGATTCAGTCACACTTAACTACATACAAAAATACACAATATAACAGACAAGTATAACTAGATACATTATAGATAAACTTTTATTATAGTTAAATGTGACACCGACCTGGGAGCACTGCTCAGCTACTTATGTTGGACTTTTGCCCAACGCTGGTTTTTAGTGGCGACCCTAAACATATCCTACTATACATAAATATACTATAAAAAAGTAAATAAATACTAATAAATAAGTAAATATGAGATTACAGATTTTTTGTTTCACACCTTGGGTTATATTAATGATTTTTCTTAGAGATCCCTATTACTTTTTGAGAATATAACATAGCCTATGTTGCTCAGTGAAAATGAAGCTTCCTAATGGTGAAAAAATTTTGAAATCGGTCCAGTTAGTTACCATAGAGAAGGTTATAATAAGCCAACGTTAAAGGATAGATCTATACTATCGCGGACTTTTTTTTTAGAACTTATAAAGAGGAAAGTCTTACATGATTATTGCAAAACTTTAAGCATTTCGGAGCACATGCAGCGAAATCTTCCCTGGTCACCGCTGTTATTGATCTTAGCGTGATATATAGCTTTCCTCGATAGATCTAAGTAGTAAACTAAGTAAGTAACGTCCTACTGCTGGACACAGGCCTCCTCACTCCGAGGAGCGAGGGTTTTTAGAGATCCACCACGCTACTCCACTGTGGATTGGCAGGCATAGTTCACAAGTGCACTCTCTATTCCTTCACTCTCAAAGTCCGATGTCACAGGAATCTGACACGACCGGAGAGAAATCAGATGCAGGACCCACGGCTTAACGTGCTCTCCGAGGCACGGGGGTTGAATACACCACCAACTTCGCAACTTCGGGCAAATATTGAGAAATTCTTAATAGAAAACTTAATATTGAGTTTGAATTTGGCCCAACTCGCCACTCGAACCCCGAACATCATGTCTGTAGTCGAACATGCTTACCATTAAATCAATGAGGTAGTCGATAGATCTAACTTTTTAATAAATTTTTAAATGGGACCAGAAGTTGATGAGATTAGCGCATTCAAGCAAAAAAAATTCTCCAGTTTTATAGTATTATTGGAATAAGTATATATACATTATTATATAAGAAAGTCTGTTGGACTTTGTCTCACAACAGATTTTCATACGGTTTTGCATCAAAAGATAGAGTGAGTCTTAGGCAAGGTTTATGTAAGAATTTATTATTTAAATTATTTGAAATATAATGGTAACTGTTGCGTCGGATAAATCAAGTGCCCTTGGAGCTTTAATCAATAATGCTGTCTAGTCCCTAGCAGATATAACAAAATAATATATGGTAGGATTATTCCTCATTAATAGATCTACAATAAACCCCAAGATAGCATAGATCTATCTCTAAAGTATAACTCGCTATATGCATATATATCACGCTCGCTAAAAACGCTAAATCTATGCCAATTTAAATTGAAACTAATTATGTTTACGCCGCCCTGTTATAAGCCTTTCTCGAAAACAATATAAAATATCTATCAATACTGCCGTACATCCGTCATAATATTGCACAAGGACCTACATTTATTACATTGGAATACGGTTCAATTTGGTATCAATTCCTTAGTTAAATTTTAATCCATTGTGATGTGTGATAAAAAAACCGACTCATATATCAGGCTACTAGATCGTTATTGTTCAAATCTGTTAATTAAACTGGTTGAATGTCAAAATACGTGTTTCATAATTTCGATTATAGTTAATTAGGTTTATAAAGCGTTATCTAACGGTACATGGAGGCAAAAAATTACCCACAAATCAATTTGATAAGAATAATAATGTTATTAAATGTAGAAACATATTTAGATATCAGTTTTGATATTCCATAGATAAGTCTTAAAAATACACGATAAGTTATTTGAGTTTTAAGACCGAACATCGATTTTTTCTTAATAAAATAAATCTATATTTATTCGATTTTTGGAGAATATTCCTTAATTAACTAAATTGAACCAAAAATCAAATAAAAATTATTTATTTAAGGATGCTTTTCAACACTTTTAAGTGGTAAATTACATTTTTTTTAAATAAGACCGATTTATAAAGCTTTTTAAATGTTTAATCCTTTATTTTTTATATTTATTACATATGATCATAGGAGAGTGTTTTTTTGGGGATTTTATTATATAAAAGATATATTTAGTTGATTGTTATTTAAATACAATATAATAAGTAAATATATTTTCATCATTAGTATTTCGATTGTTCGCACTTTTGGCGTAAATCAAATAAAAATTATATATTTGAGGACGCTTTGTAACGCTTTTAAATGGTCAATTACATTTTTTTCATTTATTGACAGCTATTGATTCATTATAAAGTTTTTAATTAGCTACTTAATCCTTTATTTTTTATATTTATTACATATGATTATAGGAGCATGCTTTGGGATTTGATTATATAAACGTATTAAGTCGATTTTTATATAAATAAAATATAATAAGTAAACATAGTTTCCTCATACCTACTATTACCTCATTAGTATGTCGAGAGGTCGCACTTTCAGGCCTTTTTTGAGTTATGAAAGTGTCATATAGCTGAAATAAATGCGTAATTTAGTGCGCATGCCTCACATTTTCGACGCATGCGCACTTTTTTTACATGTCAAAATGTTAGGCAATTTGTTTGGCTGCGTCATCGATATTTATAATACATTTTTTCACATAATTCTTCTTACGATAGAACTTAATTTCCTTAAATTACTAGGAATATTTTATTAAGTTTTGCAGATTTATTGCATCTATGATAGCATATCTAAATTTATTTTTTGGCTATAATATAGTTTTTGTTTGAAAGTTGTCAGTAATGAATGAGTAAACAACTTATTGCTTACGTAGTCAAAGAATACGAGCTATTGATTCAATGTCAAACTTTATAACGGTCTGATGAAAAATTGTATGCGCACCACGGGACAAAAATGTATCATTTCCACCCGCGTCTTTATTACGCGGGCGGCAATGTCATAATTTCGGCCCTAAGTGCGTAATATACTATTTTTGAGAAGGTTTTCATCCGATAATCCTCTGTGCCTGAAGACCAAAGTCTTCGAACAGTGCGAGTTGCCAGTGATGACATACGGTTTTGAGACGCGGTCGCTGACTATGGGCCTCATTTGATACCTCAGAGTCACTCAGCGTGCGATGGAGAGGGCTATGCTCGGAGTTTTTCTAAGCGATCAAATCAAAAATGAGGAGAGCCGTAGCACAACCAAAGTCACCGACATAGCCCTACGAATCGCGAACTTGAAGTGGCAATGGGCGGGCACATAGTCCGATGAACCGATGGACGTTGGGGCCCGAAGGTGCTGGAATGGCGACTCCGCTCTGGAAGACGCAGTGTAGGAAGACCCGCCACATGGTGGACTGACGATGTAAGGAGGGTCACCGGTAGCCGCTGGAGCCAGGTGGCGCAAGATCGGGCCTTGTGGGCATCATTGCGTGAGACCTATGTCCAGCAGTGGACGTCCATCGGTTGAAGCGACGACGACGATTGTTTTTTTCTTAATTACGTTTTCGAAGCATACGTGCTATTAATTCAATATTAAACTTTGTAATGGTGTGATGAAAAATTGTATGAGTGCCACGGGACGAAACGTGTCATTTCCACCTGCGTCTGTATTACGCAGGCCGAAAAATCATATTTTCGGCCCTAGGTGCGTAATATATTATTTTTGAAAAGGTTACCCACTTTTGTTGGATATATATTACATATTATTGTGTGTGTAGCTATATATTGTATTTTCTACGTTAAAACGCACTGAAAAGCTATTTCCCGAAGTCATCGTACAATACACTTACCAGAAATACACGCAACAAAATTTAATAACAGAAAGTGTACGTGCGTCCATACGTTGTTATTACTCATGTCACGGACGAATTTCCTCTGTGTCAATATTTCAGCTCCGCAGACGGCGTGTTTTTATGATCCCTGCCTTTTTACGAGCTTTCTTACGTCCCTCCATGTGATCCACAACAAACTTGAACGAAATTAAACAGTTAACGGGTTTATATGTTTGTAATTTTAGTGTTTCTTGTAACAATTAGTATTTTATTGCTTTGTATAATATTTTGTTGGCATTTCTGTTTCTGACTTAATTAAAGGAAATAAACGTAACTGTCATACTTTCGTCCCGTGCTTCGTATACAATTTTTCATCAGACCGGGATCGAAAGTTCGTTAAAAATGTAAATAATAAAGTTAGATATTGAATCAATAGCTTACTTCGACTACATAACTAAGCAACAACTTGTTTACTCATTTATTTATAACAACTTTCAAAAATATATTATAGCCTAAAAATAACATTAGGTATGCAATAAAAAACTTGATAAATCTACGAAACTTAATAAAATATTTTAAATAAATAAAACAAAATGAGTGGTAATAAATCGCAAGAAGAATAAGGTGAAGAAGTGAATTACACAATTTGATGACGTAGCATAACAAATTTCCAAATATTTTGATATGTAAAATTAGCGCGCATGTGTCGAAAATTTAAGGCATATGCATATTCTTTATATTATTGGAAAATGGAAAACATTCTTCACTCAGAATAGAACCGAAAGTACAAAAGATGGAAATAAATTTTAGTTTATCAAGGAAAACTAGCACTGGCCTATGAAACAATTTGAGATTTGTAATAATTCTTAATTCGACGCTATTTTCGATGAAAACTGACATTTTAAGTGTTGCTTTAATCGAAATATATTTTCTACTAAATCTTTTATATGTTATCAACAGTCTAAAAACAAAATCTCACGTATTTTTCTTTAAATTACTTCAGTATATTTTTTTCAATTGGTTGTTCATCAGACTGGACACTACCGAATTAAGAAATAATACGACTGGAATCAATCATTATTAATCTGAAAAAGTATTTATAAAATATGCGGCGATGGTTAAGTTATTATACATGTTGATTCTTGTTAAAATAAATTATGGTTAGAAAAAAACTAAAAAACACGCTTGTAGAGCTAATCAAACTATAGCATAAGAATTAAATTAGTGACGAGGATATTTAATGTCACTGTATTAAAGGTGTGGGGTGCTTTGTATGACATTTATAAACTTTGAATTTCAGAATGAAACTAATCAAAAATTATAACGATTCTTATAGAGCAAGTCAATTTCCGAAATTACTACTGGAAGAAGGCCTTGATGATAAGGTTCACGTGCTTTATTAGTTATACCACAACAAATTTATTATTATATTTTTAATCATCTTTATAACTTCATTGTACACCGTTGAAGATGAAAGGGTTTGTTGATGATGTCTCTTCTAAGAGATATTCCATTATATTTTTTGATAATATACATAAATTATGATAAAAACCGGTGAATAAATTATTATTTGATCATTTCAAATATAGTAGATATTGAAGCCGAACGTTTGAAATAGAACTTTTGTATTTCATACGACGACCTAGTTTTTCGCCTCTCGTTTCGTTGTACCATCATTTCGTCGAAACAAATAGGCTCCGAATGCATCACTAGAAATGTGAATGAAACAAACAATTACATCAATAACATTTAAACTGAAAAGAATATGGTAAAACAGTCGATAAGTGTTGCAATTTTTAGTTAAACTGGTATTTATAATAAGGTTTTGGATGATTTTAAAAGGGCTTTTGTTATTGCTGACTTGATTGCTAATAATAAGTGACAATAGAGTCTAAAATGGTATTTATTCTTTTATTAATATTATTCCAATTTACGACCGAAACTAATATTTAAATAGAATTTCTGAACATGCCTTTTCATCTCTGGGAAATGGTTTTAGGCACAAACTAGACAGATACAGCCTTGCAATATCTTCTATAACCCATCGGAAAAATCTTCATTCAGAAGTGAGGCATCAGGTGTTCAACTTTCGCATAACTCCCTGGTGTCCTAAATTTGCCCTGTCGGGAATGATACTCTGCTAGCGAAGCGAGTACTCACACCATTATAAGTTAAGCCGGCTTGCATTCACTGTTTATTCGCTCTTATTGGATGGGATGGCAAATCCGACACTCGCAAAGAGAGATCAGGTGTATAACTGACGGCTTTACTGTAGCAGAATAAGCTAATCACTAGACTAAAGAAACAGTTAAACAATATTATTGTATATTCGACGTCCTCGCTGAACCAGTGGTACGGGTACGGGTAATTGGACGGGTGGGAGGCATCGGCCGTGGATAGTTACTACCTTACCAGTAAAGACTGCCTCATTGGTCTAGTAATTACCATATTTGGCCACAGACTTGAGGTCCTGGGTACGATTCCTGGGTCAGGCTAATTCAAATATCGATATTGAGCTTCCTATTAAGATTTTTTCATATCCCCGAAGTTGCTTGTGCCCATTTCCGTACCTCGGAGATAACGTTAAGCAGTTGGTACTGCACCTGATTTCTTTTCAGTCGTGTCGGATTCCCGTGACATCGGACTATGAGAGTGAAAAATAGAGTACTATGCCTGCCAACCCGCTGTGGAACAGTATGGTGGATCTATGCCCTAAAACCCTCTCTCCTATGACTGAGGAGGCCTGTAACCAGCAGTAGGGAATGAGCTGCTACTTTCCTTTACTTACTAGCAAAGACTTACCACTAAGCAAGAGATTTGTGTTCCAGTACGATGCAGTGAAGAATCCCTACAAAGAAAATTACCTTTTACTAGATCAGCGTGGTTCCATCTCAGGCTGCATTATCACTTACCATTAGGTGCCATCTCAATCAAGCGGAAACCTGTCAGTAATAATAAACATTAAAAAAATTATACTGGATGTTAATACACTTATATTAACTCTTTTTTTGCGAAAAATTATTTGGTGCAATCTATTGAAAGCTCCTGAGAAATTTTTAAAGGTACATTTCTATAAAGAGTAAGAAGTTCATGCTAGGTGGGGTACAAATAAACTATTCTTTTTTCAATTGTATTAGTTTTTTTTATTGATTTTTAAGCTAATGGATCTCGCAATATATCTAATCGGAATAGATACGCGATTCAACAATAATAGACATACACTCGGAAATTTGTTTTAGTGGCACAACAAGACACTATTCACCCTACTATAAACCCTATTACTAAGCGGTAAAGCTTATTTTAGCTTGTAACCTTTTCCATTGTAATTGATGTGTTTGATCAAGTGTGTTGTAATAGAATGTACGGATTCTGTCGGCGGAAATTCGTCGAATGCAATTTCCTATGTTGGCGGAGTCTGTTAGGTCCTATGCATTAGTAACGATTTAATATATTTAAAAACAAATTTATATCAATAAAATAACTTAATAGATGTTTTTTTAATACGCTACATACTAGCTAACTTGAATATCTTCGTCTGTATCACATAAGAGAGAGAAGAAATTTATTAACCTTATCAGAGGTTATAGTGAGCCAACCTTAAAAGATAGATATATGTTGTGACAGACTTTTATTTAGAAGTTTTAAAGGGGAATAAATTTGTCGTGCATGATTTTTGTGAGACTTCAACCGTTTACGCAGCACAAGCAGTGGAAGTTCTAATAAGGGTAAGGGGATATATAGCTATATAAGCTTATAGTCTTCCTCAACAAATGGATATCTAACAGTAAAATAAATCCGACTAGTATTTCTTGAGCTTTCAAATAACTCTTTGTATGTATTAGTATAAATTAGGTGTTCAAAACGCATTGGGAATGTGGGCAAATACGTACTTGGAGACTGTATTGCTAAAGGACTCCTTTAGCAATGCACTTTACTAAATTTCAAGTGATTTTTTAAATAATTGACTGATTTGAGTGAGACCTCAGCAGAGTTTCTCAACAGGTGGGCCTAAAAATGAACATAGATGAGACAAAAGTTATGCCCAATATCCATGTTCCGCTCCACCCAGTTATCCTTGAGAATTCGACACTCGAAATTGTTGACGAGTACACATACCTGGGACACATAGCCCAGCTAGGTAGGTGCCAATTTCTAGATAGAGCTCAACCGCTGAATCCAACTCGGTTGGGCAGCGTTCGGGAAACTCCGGATGATGTTTTCGCCCAATATCCCTCAGTGCTGGAAGACCAAAGTCTTGGAACAGTGCGTGTTGCCAGTGCTTACCTACGGATCGGAAACGTCGGCGCTGACTATGGACTCGAAGTTTCTCTACGCGATCAAATCAGAAATGAGGAGAACCGTAGCAGAACTAAAGTCATCCACATAGCCCTACGAATCGCGAACCTGAAGTGGCAATGGGCGGGGCACATAGTCCGACGAACCGATGGACGTTGGGTCCTGAAGGTGCTGGAATGGCGACCCCGCACCGGACGACGCAGTGTAGGAAGACCCCCCACATTGTGGAACGATGATATAAGGAGGGTCGCCTATGTCCAGCCGTGGAAGTCCATCGGTTGAATCGACGACGATTTGAGTCAGGGAGTTCAGTGGTTGAAAATCATTTTCATAATATGTCTTCAATGCAATCGGTTTCAGACCCATTGATTTGATAATTTTGAAGTCCACAATGGTCTGCAGTAGATGTTTTAAATATCTTTATCGATCCGATAAACAACGAAATAACCTATATGTCCACGGGATCATGAACTACTCGGTGATGATATAAATATTTGTAAGCCACGAAATTCATCAAATATGTCTTAAACTATTTCAATTTCTTGTTAGTATCTATTATTTAAACTCACGTCTTTAATGCGTCTTTCATTGTATTGTAAATCTCGCATACAGTCTCGCAATATTGATTCGATGATTGGAACGTATTGTTTCACCCGCACTGGACAGCAGTCATCCGTCACCAATGAAGAATGTGTCGATAAAATATGATTTGTAAGTGCACTGTGATGTATATCCCCCCTTGTCTATATTGCCTCTCAGGATTTATACGTCCAGAGAGCTACTAGCTATAGCATGAATGTCTATACGGAGAAATAAAATGTAATTTCAAATTAACAGCTTCTCACTGAATGAAAGTGTCAGGTATAAAATATATTGTGTTTGTTTCTATCCGGTCCTTATGTCTAAATGTTGCTTGGGTTCATTTCTGTAACAGTTAGATCAATTTTGATGCTATTTTCATAGGCAAATGATACTATAAGAAGTAACAGCCTCATTGTATTAAGAGGAGTGTATTCATTCGTGGCAGCACTTACAAAGACATCATCCTACAACACATCCACTTATAGTCTACAGACGATTTCGGATTATAAAATAGAGAAAAGAAAAGGTTACTTTTCTTTAAAAAAAAAAGGTAACCGAAATTGCCAGGGAAATAGCTACTATATAATATTTTGACGGCCTCCCTGGCGCAATGGTGAAAGTACTTCGCTACCAGAAGTTCTTTTATTAGAGTAAATTTAGGAAATTGCACTTTTTGCGTTTAAAGAATTTGCGTTCCGGCAAGATGCTGTATAAAAAACCTTAAGAGATAAATTACTTCTTTCCAGATAAGCGCCATATCATCTCAGATTGTATCATCACTTACTACCCTTGCTAGCCTGAATTGTCACCTTTTCTTATTCAACCCATTTACTATGAATAATTTGTTTTGAATAAGATGTTAACTAACAATGTAAAAGAATCGACACTTTCTTTCTTTCAATCATATTGGATTGTCTTTTGTTTTTCGCTAGAAAATGTCTTTATATATCTCAATCAGACCAAAAATCTTATCGGGAGTGTGGGAATCGGTTGCCATCTTTTAATGGAGTACCAGAGGATAGGTAGACGAAATTTACTCTGGCACTCTGGAAGATTCCCGCTGGAAAACTTAAGAAGTAAACAAAAGAAGAGCAAATCTATGCCTCCTTCCTCCCAGTCTCCGGAGAAGAGGAGCGTCCACAGCGTCCTCCATCTGCCTCTCGTGTGCCTTCTTCAGCAAAATAATAATCTCGCAAAAGAAGGCCTTTGCTCTTCACTCCCTTATAGTGGGGCAGATTGCTGGGTCCACGCTTAAAAAAGTCTCTCTATTATGAAAAAAGACGTCTGTTCTCATCAGCAAAGCTATAGTGGCTCTTGGGGGCTACCATTAAATGTTTGCGGCAAATCAAACGAAAACTGCAACTTTTGCAAACCGTCAAGATGAAAAAAGTCGCATATCTTAGGCACGACAAAAACTAGCTCTTATAACTCAACTGATGAGAAAGCAGAAGAAAAGTTGGCCGCTGAAAGAAATCCTGGATAGGAAGTATTGAGTGCACAGGCATAATGATAGACATGAGGATAGATAGCGATACCCGAAGCTGACTGAGCTGACAGCCAACATTCGTTAATCGGAGAGTCAAAGAGAATTCAAGTCAAAGAGAATCGGAGGAAGTCAAGAGAGAAGAAAGAAAAGCCTAGTAATAGAATTTTGATGGCTGTCTCAATTGTTGTGGTAATTTCTATATACTAATAATAGATCTCTATTCGTTTTAGAAGAAGCTAACAATCACAACCAAAGTATTTATTACTATTTTTAATGCTGCTTGTTACTTGAACATTTATTCCTATTCAATTTCGAATAGACTGATAGGTTCATTAAATAGATCTCTAGTTGAATAGGTACCAATAATATTGGCCAATCATCACCAGAATTGCATATTACGGAATCATTTTATCGTATGTCTTTGGTGTGTCATATAAAAGCGTGAATACGTTGCCTGCCATATTGATGCGTACGTTAATTGGAACGTATCGGTTCACTCCGACTGGGTAACATCCATTAATAGTGAAGGCAATATTTCGGTGAAATACTATTACGATATATCTCGATTTAATCTATAGATACACTATTAAATTTTACAGAAGATTTCTTGATATTGATAGTTTTGAATTATTTTATCTACATAAATAATTAAAAAGAAATAGTCTTTCACTAAATGCACGTGAAAGTATATATAAAAGTACATTTTTCTGCATGTTGGTCCTTCGGGCTAATTTGACAGGATTTTCACTAGCAGTAAGCTGATATTTTAAGATTACTTAGGCTATAAATATTGAGTTTTCTATTAAGATTTTCTCAATATTTGCCCGAAGTTGAGAACTTGGCGGTGTACTCCACCCCCGTGTCTCGGAGAGCACGTTAAGCCGTCGGTCCTGCGCCTGATCTTTCACACGTCGTGTCAGATTGCCGTCACGTCGGACTATGAAAGTGAAGGAATAGAGAGTACACTTTGTGTACTATACCTGCCAATCTGCAGTGTAGCGACGCGGTGGGTCTAAGGTCTAAAAACCCTCTCTCATATGAGCGAGGAGGTCTGTACCCAGCAGTGGGACGTTAGTGGGCTGCTACTTACTTTATTTACTTGATACTAAATAAGTATTTCGAGCTAAACACACGACTTTACTTTCTTCTCTATTTCAATTCAATAAAATGCAAATATAACTTGAGCTTTCTAATATAATCATGATTGCAATTTCAGTTATATTGATGCTACCGTTAATTGGAACGTATCACTCCAGCTACGCAGCAGCCATTAATAGCGAAGACAATATGTCGATGAAATATGATTTCAGAGCTAATCCTCGTTTATTTTATGGCTTCTGTTTTGATATTATATTTTATTTGATTTACTACTTTACTTAATTTCAAATAATATGTAATTTATTACAAGTTATTGTAATATTAATGGGTAAATATGCGAAAATAAGGACAATAATTAAAGTGCCTCAATTTCCAATCTCGTTAGACTTCTTTACTTTGAATTTTATAATTAAAGACAGAAACTATGATTAAAGAAGTCTATTTCTAGCAATGGGACGTAAATTAGCTGCCATTTACTTTTTTAAAGATAGTTTACCCTTAAACTGGTGGTTATATGTACTTTTATATATTTGTTAATGGCACTGCGAAATCCATAACTTTATGTTAAAAGCTTTTATTAAAATCAGGTAAAACTACGTTGTGCTACCAAAAAACGTCATTAATTCACTGTTTTATTAATACTTGATGTTTAATTTTCAAATAGTGACATTAGCTTTAATTAATTGAGTCACTCTCCAAAACTATATGTGCTTTTACTGTATATTTACTTTAATCTAATGAAATTTTATTAAAACGAGGTTAGCTTTTAAAACTTAAATATGATTTCATATACAATGGCTTTAACTTTAAGCGCGTCATTGGTCTAGTGTTTGGCATGTTCGACTACAGATATGAGGTCCTGGGTTCGAGTCCCGTGTCAGGCCAATTCAAAAATCAATATTGAGTTTTCTATTTAAGATTTTCTCAATATATTCCCGAAGTTGGGGAATTGGCGGCGTGATCCACCCCCATGCCTCGGAGAGCACGTTAAGCCGTCGGTCCTGCGTCTGATCTCTCTCCGGTCGTATCGGATTCCCGTCACATCGGATCGGATGCCTGCCAATCCACAGTGGAGCAGCGTGATGGGTCTATGCTCTAAAATCCCTCGCTCGTCGGAGCGAGGAGGCCTGTGCCCAGTAGTGGGACGTTAATGGGATGCTACTTACTTTTTTTTATACAGTGGCTTTGCAGCTTTCAAAACCGCTCCTCAATATTGTGTATTTATTAATATCAAAATGAAAATATTCTTTATTCAAGTAAGGTCAAAAAGCAATTTAAAATCCGTCTCCGTTGTCAGCAAACTTACCACCGGTTCCGAAAGTTGAAAAAGAAGAAACTGACAAGAAACTCAGCGGTTACTCTTTGAAAGAAAGTTTTCTAGATTAAAATTTTTAATAGTTTGCCTTTGTGTGTTTTATCGCTTAAATAATCTTCAACATTACCTCTTACAATTGGTATATTATACCTTTTGTAATGGGACATTTTTTACATATTTCTTCAATAAAAGGCATCTGGAAATACACAGATATCGTGTATATATTTTATAATAAAGTAAAAGTTTGTTCATGGTAAATCTCAGTTTATTTTACTAAAAAATATTCTTAAAAATGTCAAAATATTTAAAATGTATTTTTCTTAAAAGAATGTAGAGGCAAATCCGATACAGATTGCGGTATCTTATTAAAAGTGTGTATGCTCAATCCGACAAATGACTTCTAAACTTTAAAACATGGAATTATACGCTTGTTTTTATTTATTGTATTAAAATTATGTTTCTCGCACTTTATTGTTAGATGTTATGAAATTGCATTGACAATTGGATAGGGATTTTCACACATTTTCTCGGTATCGGGAATTAAAGCGTTGACAACGATAGAAGGCACAAATTTCGTATTAAAAAGTAATTAAAAACTAACAATAAATACATATCTACAAAAAGCCCTGACGGTCAATGAAACTTACGTACTTGATTGTTCTTTACAATCACTCATTATGCTTTTCGGTGAAGGAAAACATCGTGGAAACATGCAATCGTCGTCGTCGTCATCGTCGCTTCAACCAATGGACTGAATGGTCCACTGCTGGATATAGGTTCCGACCTTGCGCCGTCTGTCTCCAGCGGCTATCGGTGACCCTCTTTATATCATCGGTCTACCGTGTAGGGGGTCTGCCTATACTGCGCCGTCCGGAGCGGGGTCGCCACTCCAGCACCTTCGGCCCCCAAAGTCCATCGGTCCTTCGGACTATGTGCCCCACCCGTTGCCACTTCAGGTTCGCGATTCGTAGGAATATTTTGGTGACTCTGGTTCTACTACGGATCTCTTCATTTCTGATTCCATTACGTAGAGAAACACTGAGCATAGCCCTCTTCATCGCACGCTGAGTGACTCTGAGCTTCCGCATCAGGCCCATAGTCAGCGACCACGTCTCAAAACCGTATGTCGAAGATTTTGGTCTTCAGGCACTGATGGTTGTCGGGCGAAAATATCTGGCGTAGTTTCCCGAACGCAGCCCAACATGCAATAATGTTGGAGTATTTGTAGTCTGATAAAGCGCAGTGGAGCAGTTTGGTGAGTCTATACTCTAAAACCCTCTTTCCTATGAATTAGAAGGCCTGTACCCAATAGTAGGACGCTAATAGGCTACTTACTTTTATTTCACAGAACTATATATTTTAATTTCATTGTCGATTACGGCACATCTCTATCAAGACCGCAAGTGTGGCGCTTACGTTACAGTACGATAAAGTGGAATGTCGATACTCTTTCCAATTCAATACATATCGACTCGTTACAACAATATCGAGTTACTCGGATCGTAATGCTGAAATACCTGCGGTTATAATAAATGTAGTTTTGAGACGTCGGTAAATACAGTTAATTTAAAATGTCGGTGATATTTATTATGGCCTTGTTGATTCATATGGCACTTCTTGCACTCATACTTCTCTTTATATGGCTACTGTTAGTCTACACACTCTGTATATGTATAAGTAGAAAGTAAAGTAAGTAGCAGCCCTTTTTACGTCCCACTGCTGGGCAAAGGCCTCCTCACTCCGAGGAGCGAGCTCCACTGCGGATTGGCAGGCATAGTACACAAGTGCACTCTCTATTCCTTCACTCACATAGTCCGATGTGACGGGAATCCGACACGACCGGTGAGAGATTTGGCGCAGGACCGACGGCTTAACGTGCTCTCCGAGCCACGGGGCTGGAACACACCGCCAATTTCCCAACTTCGGGCAAATATTGAGAAAGTCTTAATAGAAATCTCAAAATTAATTTTTGAATTGGCCCGACCCGGGACTCGAACCTAGGACCTCATGTCTGTAGTCGAGCATGCTAATCACTAGACCAATGAGGCAGTTCAAAAAGCTGATAGGGCGCCCTAGTTAGTAGTTTTTATTTCAACAAAAGTTACTTGCTACTGTTCGTTGTCGAATGAACCAACACATTTTGATGTCAATAGTAGTTCGTGAGACCAACACAGACCGTGGCGAAACGTCGCCACGAATCCACTCTTCTGATTCAGCGGTTAGCTATCTCTCTCTCCGCAAATACCTTTAGTCAATAAAGCTTTTTGTTTAGTACTCGTCACCCATGTTCGTAATATTACACAATATTTTTTGGTATTGTCAAGCGTTGCCACTGTATTACTCAATAACCCCAAACATTTCAAAGCTACCAGTGTTGACATATTTGGGTTTTCTAATTTGTCTAGGTCTAGACAGGTGGGAAGAAAGCATAGCAAAAAAAATGTGTTCCGGTAAACGATTAAAAGATAAATTACCACTTGCAATGTTAGCGCGCTACTATCCTAGACTGTATCATTACTTATTATCAGGTGCACAGATACCATGCAATAAAAAGTACCAGCAGATTACTGATATTAATCACCATGGATGATATTCTCACATATTTTTCAACTGCCTTCCTTATAAATAAATAATAGAGAAATTATATATACTTACTCTCCTTACTCGTCGTTTCACATTGAAATATATGAATTTACGATTCGAAAACGTAGTATCCGTCTACAATATTGTAATCATAGCAGTAAATCTTATTGAATCGAAGCAATTATTTTTAATAACACTTATCTCGAACCATAAGTGCTCCTATATATTTATGATTTCCGTTGTAACTATGGTACAGGAGGAATTTGATATTTCTATTTGTAATATTTATAGTTTTAATGCGGTATAGAAAGTTTAGCGACACATGAATTCATAAAAAACGGGGTTTATGCTTATATCACGTTATAGGAATGAAAACTTCATCATGTTAATAATTTATAAATCTGGGTATAAATTGATCGAAATTATTTTAGATCTTCAGACGTTGTTGTAATATCGATGATAACATCACCTCGTCTTTATTTTTGTTAAATAATATAGCTATTAAAACATGATGCTTAAAAACATATTATTTGTACAAAAGGTAGTGTAGTAGTAAATAATGTATCTTTGAAACACTATCTTACAAAATTTTGACCCTTTTTACAGAATGGCCAGCAAAATTGACTGAGATATATTGTATTAAATTTCTAAACTTAACGCTAGCGAGCGTTATATTGCCTAGCGTGACTATTCAGTCTTATTAGATACCCATAAATAAAAGACCTACGATGCTGCCCCTCTGCGGATTGGCAGGCACAGTACACGAGTACACTCTCTATTCCTTCACTTTCATAGTGATGAGAGTCCTACACGACCGGAGAGAGATCAAGCGCAGGACCGACGTGCTCTCCGAGGCACGGGGGTGGACCACACCGCCAACTGTCCAACTTCGGACAAATATTCAGATAATCTTAATAGAAAACTAAATAAAGATTTTGGAATTGGCCCGATCCGGGACTCGAACTCAGGACCTCATGTCTGTAGTTTAACATGCTAATCACTAGACCAATGAGGCAGTTCAAAAAGCTGATAGGGCGCCCTAGTAGTAGTTTTTATTTCAACAAAAATTACTTGCTACTGTTCGTTGTCGAATGAATAACACATTTTGATGTCAAACATCAATAGTAGTTCGTGAGACCAACACAGACCGTGGCGAAACGTCGCCACGAATCCACTCTTCTGATTCAGCGGTTAGCTATCTCTCTCTCCGCAAATACCTGTAGTAAAAAAGCGTTTTGTTTAGTACTCGTCACCCATGTCTTGACCAATTTCGATGTTACAGATCTGCCATTTGTCCCCAGAGAGATAGGTTTTTGAAGTGAAACTTCTTCAGGTGCATGAGGGTAAAGTTTTTACGGATGAAACGCATGATGTGATTAACAAACATGTGACATTTTAATTTGGCACTCGTCATTTAATCATTTAATATACTATTTTTCATAAAATATATAAATTATCTTTTTCTAAATTATAAATAAAAAAAAAATTTAATGAACGTGAGATTTGTATTCACGATACGTCGTTTGAGATTTCAATAAATTATTTGAATTAATTTTCGACACTTAATATTTATTAAATTCCTAACATATCTTCCCTTTTCCCTCCCTCTAAGTCTCGATAATCTAAAGTTTTAGATTTGTATAAATATATACAAGACTTAAAAATTAGTTTGCCAAAGTAGTTTCATTTCTGACGCGTGTACTTTGTACTCACGAATAGTTTACTTTGAAGTTGACAAATTAGACCTTAGCTGTCGTTTAACCTGATGATAAGTTATGACGGCGTACTTACCTGTTTACTTCTACGCAGTATTCTTTAAGTTTTTGCATTGGTGGTAGAAAGGTTACTAGCTGTGATCGAAGCTTCACACCAGTAGTAGACTTAGTCACAATAGAAAATGATAGTTTTTCAGTTTACCTTTTTGAGACTCAAACTCAGAACATAGGCAACTAAGTTGACATTGCGCCACCTGGACATTCTAAGTGTTTCATTTTTCGCTGGGAAATGCTTTTATGCACAAATCCCGTGTCATGGGTCAGGAGTGTGGTAATCAGCACACCCTCTCATTCATGAGAGAGGGACCAGGAAATAAACCTTCGCAATCGTTCCTGGTGTACCGAATGAATCCCACTGAGGATTCTTAGGAGAATATGGATTCCTAGAGATATTGGTAGTAAATCATCGCAGACAAACTCGCGGGAAATATCTAGCGTAAATTAAATTTTATAACAGCTTAACCAAACCTGAATCAATTAACAAATTGAAATTGATAAAGTGTTTGTTTCAATCTTGTTTATCACAAAGTTTAAATTAAATATTAACGAGTAAGTTGAATTGCACCGCTTCGTTCATTATCAAATACGTCGTTGGTTTGTGATTTTATTTATTTATATGGATAATAAAAATAGGGAAACACTTCTCATTTTATATGAATATGATGTTTATATTAAGCGATTACATCAATTCAAATCGATAGTAAAGTATACTCAGGAAGTTTACAAATGATACCAGTAGCCAGGAAATGCATTATAACTAGTAATTTATGTACGTACGAACAGATTATCAGCTTGGAATTTCCCGTTTTTATAAATATTTTAACATACTAGCCCTAATAATTCCTTAAGCCATCCGCTGTTTATTTATTTATTGGATTTACCAACGATTGTTACAATAATGAGGTATTTAAATACAATGCAAATTATCTTCAGATAAACACCGTATTCTTCATTATAGAGACCCACGATGGCCTAGTGGTGAGATGCATGGCATTTAAATGCATCATGGTGTTTTTCGGTGGAGGAAAATTACGAAAGCTGTATATCTCCAAACCAATCCTAGAATATTTGTAGCCTGCTAACCTGTAGTGAAGCAGGTTTGTGGGCCTATGCTTTAAAACTCTGTCTACAGTGTGTGAGGAGGCTCGTGTCCAGTAGTAGAAGTTGATAGGCTGCTACTTACCTTACCTTTACATTCTTAGAATTATAAATCGATCTGAAATTCTTACAGTATCAACTACCAGTATAAAAATCAATTAAAACCGGGAACAAAGCTGCTCACTTAAACTGTTTTATAAATAGACATTGCAATGTAATTTATATTGTTTGTATAGATTTGGATATTAGAGCATTTTATATTATTTTGAATAAAAATGATGATTTCCTATTGCTGGCAGTTAAGCAAGTGACTTTGATGGTAAGTCATAATACATTGTAAAATGGTAGCGTGGCTAATTGGTCAAGTAACTTACACCTTAATGGTGTCTACTATCGTGGTACATCTTTGGTGATGCGATGGTAATTAGTCAAAGCCGAAGCCTACATCCAGAGCAGAATCTAGAAGCCAGATCCAGAGATTAGATTGTAAAGCGATCCCTGGTATTATTACGTCAATGAGATCGTAAAACAGTTGTATAGATATTTGTTATAAAAACAAGAAAAGTAATAAGATGAAAGGTTTCTTCTGTAAACACTATAAATCCAACAAGCAATGGAGACGCGAAATCTGTATTTATGTACGAAAAAAATAACGCAACGAAATAAAAACCCCTAATTACACGCTCCAGCCACGTATCCAGAGAAGTTATTAGGCGGCCATATTTTGCTGGTAATGATTGCAATTTGACATTTATCGTTGTAAAAATACACATCACAGATATAAACTATTTTATATGCTTTTATATAAATTATGTTTATAGCCCTTCTAGTTTTTACAGAGTCACTGGCAAAAGAGGTGAGGTTGGGGGAGCTCGGAAACTCAGACAAAAATATGGCAAAGCTAGATCGGTACTGGCTTTTACAGCTTGACCAATAAGAAGGTGGGCATGAAAGCTCTGACGATGATATGGGAAAAAGATCTCAAATATTGTTACTGCCTTTTACAGCATCATCAATAAAACGATAAGCACAGAGACTGAGTCAAAGACATGGGTAGAAAAAGTTTGAAAGTTCAACCAAATGTTTACCAGCTTTTACAATGAATGATGAAAGGAGCTAAACATGGAAGCTCAATGAAAGACATGAATGAGAAGCTCAACCAGATCATTACTGAGTTTTATATCTGGAGCGATCACGAAAGCTCACCCTAAAACTAACGCCAGAAGAGAATACTAAACTAGGTCCTTTCTGACTTTTACACTGTCATCGGTAAAAGGGTGAGCACGGAAGGTCACTCAAAGACTTCAATAGGAAGACCCTAGAAACTAAAACAGATTGAAGAAAGGCTTACCGAAGTATATGTTCTGTGGGACTTAAAATATAGTTGACTACGTACTTTCATCAGGTGCTACACCGAGCACCGCACGGACTGTGGGTTCAGTTCACGTCCAGGATTCCGTCACTCTTTAGTTAAGTTAGATGCCTATTTAACCTCGTTTTCTTTCACAAGATCATTTTTAGCAGCTATATTAAAGGACAGCTGTAGTTGACGTTCGTAATTGGGCTAGCGTTACCAAAGTAGTGTAGACTCAAAAATACTACCTTGAAAAGCTACACAGGATTAATATGAATGAATGTGTCTAACCACTGAGCCATTTTAGGATCGACGCTATCAAAATAAGTAAAATTTAGAAAACACAATCAAAATTCGATGTCGTGGAAGTTTATCTTATCAGCACATAAAAGTTAACTATCAAAAATATTGGTTTACAGCATCCCTTTAGATGTTATTATAATCAACAAGATCCTCACGTTCTTTGTTCATGTGTCATCTCAAATAAGCTATACATAAATTGCAACAAAGTCATGCGTACGGTAACTAGATAAACTAATTTAATTGAGACGAAATCTGGGGACGCGTTTATGCAACAACGAAATAGTTTCTAAAGATTATAACTAATTTTATCTTCTTGTATTTTTACATACGGTTATAATTTAAAATTTTATTTTAATATCTATTTTCCTCATAATCAAACAATGTTTTTCGCGATAATAAATAATGTGATAAGAGAACGTTGTGGTATAAAAGAAGATGGAGTGACTAAAATTGAGAAAGGTGTGCTTCGATGGTTTGGGCATGTTGAGAGAATGAATGAAAGGAGACTGACAAAAAGGATGAGTGATATGAGTCAAGAGTGAATGCGAAAGTTGGAAGGGGAAGACCAAGGCGAACGTTCCTGGACCAAATCCAGGACATTTTAAATAACGGCCAGGTCAAGAGTACTCTAAACCGACGAACTTGTATGAAAGGTTTAATGAGAATGAAAGAAGCGAAGGAGATATGCAAGGATCATGGCAAGTGGAAGGACGTTGTCTCTGCCTAGCCCTATGGAAATGAGGCGTGATGCTATGTATGTTTTTCGCGGATATGTATTTCCATCGCTTTTATAGCTGACTATTACGCTTTTTTTATATCCAAATATAATTTTCTAGTAGTATTTAGTTAAATATAATAATGATATTGTGTGTTTTATTTGAAGAACTTTTCTGTCATTGTGGTCATAAGTAAATGGATAGACAACAAAGTTACTGAAAATTATAATTAGAAATTAGATACACACATAGTTTGAAAATTGGCATCCAATCTGTTCGTAAAATATATGCCTTTTTATCTATGGATTAAAGGGCATATTTTTGGCAGCAAACACGTTTGTGTTTTGGCATATTTATTAATACTTTAATTACTTAAAAGATAAGAGGTTTGGTTTTTTNCAACGAAATAGTTTCTAAAAATTATAACTAATTTTATCTTCTTGTATTTTTACATACGGTTATAATTTTAAATTTAATTTTAATAAATTAATTTTTTTTAATTTTATTTCCTCATAATTAAACAATGTTTTTCGCGATAATAAATAATGTGATAAGAGAACGTTGTGGTATAAAAGAAGACGGAGTGACTAAAATTGAGAAATGTATGCTTAGATGGTTTGGGCATGTAGAGAGAATGAATGAAAGGAGACTGACAAAAAGGATTTATGAGTCAAGAGTGAATGCGAAAGATGGAAGGGGAAGACCAAGGCGAACGTTCCTGGACCAAATCCAGGACATTTAAATAAGGGCCAGGTCAAGAGTACTCCAAGCCGACGAACTTGTATGAAAGGTTTAATGATAATGAAAGAAGCGAAGGAGATATGCATGAATCGTGGCACGTGGAAGGACGTTGCGTCTGCCTACCCCTATGGGAATGTGGCCTAATGTATGTATTTCGCGGGCTTCCATCGCTTTTATAGTTGACTATTACGCTTCTTTATTTCTAAATATTTTCTAGTAATATTGTGTTAAATATAATAACAATAATGTGTATTTTATTTGAGGCACTTTTCTGTCATTGTGGTCACAAGTAATTGGATAGACAACAAAGTTACTAAAAATTATAATTAGAAATTAAATTGCACATAGAAATATTTTAACGACATGAATGGGAAATGGCATCCAATCTGTTCGTAAATTATATGCCTTTTTATCTTTCACCTATGCAATAAACTTGTTTGAATTTAGGCATATTTATTAATACTCTAATTACTTAAAAGATAAGAGGTTTAGTTTTATTTTTCAATCCTTACATCACATTCTTATACAAAAACACTATAGTGGTAGTGTTCTTGTCAGTAATAAAAGATATAAGTATGACGGCAGCAACGTTTTTTAATGTTGGTAACAAGGTGTGCAGCGAGCTAGCAACAAACATCTACCAGCATTCAAACTACCACCACTCGCAGAAACTATTACAAAAGGCTTGCGGGCATTCTTCCTCGAAGTTGTGTCCGATGCACACCTTGCACCCATAAATTATTGTTTATTGTCATTTAATTAAAAAAATAGTTAATAATTTAGTTTAAAGTAATAAATAATCTCTGTGAAAATTTACTGTGGTTGTCACTATTTAAACGATGGAAGACCACAACCCGATAATTTTATATTTAAACTATAGCGCTAATTGGCATAAATTTTACGCAAATAGTTAAAAAAAGACATTTTTGGTTTTATGGCAACGTAATCATGCTTTTTTTTATTTTCTTGTAAAATTTGTGTTTATATATAAACGAACATATTTCAAAAAGGTACAATTGATGCAAGCTGAAGTTACCAGTATATTTTCTACGAGTTCGCGATTAATCTAAAAGCATTGTCAGTGAATAAACAAGACTACCGATATTTGTTTTGCTGCTTTGATAAACAAAAAGAAAGAGAGAGAAAAACAAACTTCCAATAGTGTTTAATGTAATTCATTCGAGTTTGCATAAAGCGGTAGCGACTTCATTTGCATCGGGACAATGTATCGCCGAAGTTGAAATCCCTTCTAAGTGAAGGGTAAATTCTTAAAGGCCGCGCCTCTAGGCTCCTTTTATACAGGCTTAAACATTCTCGGTGTGTTGGTACAGCCTTCTTCTACACTTCGAGCCAAAATAATGATGGAATACCGAATTCATTCCTTTCCTATTAAAAGTTCACATTATTCCACAAAAATCTTGTTCAAATTTCGTTAAAAAAATACTTTTTGAAGTGAAACTTCTTCAGGCGCATGTGGGTGTTACCGCATATAAGTATACTATGCCTTCCAACCCGCAGTCGAGCAACGTTGTGGGTTTATGCTCTAAATCCTCTCCCCTATGATCAATGAAGCGATGGGACGTTAATAAACTGCTACTTACTTTACCTTACCTTACCTTTTCAAGGTGAAAATTCTTTAGGCGCATGAGGGTAAAATTTTTACGGATGAAATACGTGATTAACGCTATGAAGATTTACAGCATTTTTTATGCAAATTCGTGTGAAGGTTATGTAATTTTAATATTTACAAATAATAATAATATCTTATTTTTTATATTACATGTTTTTAAAAGATTTTTACAACATTGTGATGAGGCCGTTAGTTTTAATTTATTTATTTATGACCTAAATCCACAGCATCTTAACTAATTAACATGTAGAAAAACGAATTTACAAATATTATGCCAATTACAGATTTTTCTTACGTTTACTGTATTAAAAAAAAAAGTCACAACTCCGCGCGTATTTGCGTGAGTATATTTTTGTGTGTGTGCGTTATTAAATTTTAGATAAATTAAATTATGTTACATATTCAGGATTTAATTTTGACTATGTTTTAAACCCATTTTTGGATGTAGAAAAGATATCTATTATAATTGTTACTTAGGTAATGTAAATATTTGTTATTAAAGTGCCTATCTATCTATCTACTGTGCGTAAACTCATTGTGAAAAGTTATACGTCGTGTCTGTTGGACTGCCTCATTGATCTAGTGGTTAGCATGTGCGACTACGACATGAGGTCCTGGCTTCGAGTCCCGGGTCGGGCCAACTCGAAATCGATATTGAGTTTTCTATTAAGATTTTCTCAATATTTGCCTGAAGTTGGGAAAAATTTGGACGGTGTGATCCTTTCCCCGTGCCTCGGAGAGCACGTTAACGGTCCTGCGCCTGATCTGTCTCCGGTCGAATCGGATTGCCGTCACGTCGGACTCTGGGAGTGAAGGAATAGGGAGTACACTTGTGTACTATGCCTGCCAATCCGCAGTGGAGCAGCGTGACGGCTGTATGCTCTAAACACCCTCTCTCATATGATTGAGGAGGCATTTGCCCAGCCGTGGGACGCTAATGGGCTTCTACTTACCTTTTTTTTATACGTCGTGTGTGCATACAAGTTAATAACGATTTATTAGATTTATATTATTTACGATACCAAATGTAAACTAAAAACGTAATGTATATAAATGTCGATAGCCGAAATCAGAGTATCGAACGAGGATTGTTCAATATAAATTTAATGATAATATTAATAAATAGTATTAAACTATAAAGAATTAATAACTCAAATGAGTCATAATTTGCATTACAGGTATAATTTTTCGTAAACCATTATCGGAACGTGACTAACCTTCTAAAAATGTTTTAAAAGAGTTTTTATTTTTTTTTATGGCATTTTCTTCTTTTTTTACATACATAGTATTACATATTTGCATCTTTAATTCTTATTAAACCTTTCATGGGGTGTAAGGGAGAAACGAGTCCCAGTCCGTTTCTCCAAACGCCAACCTCACCTATACGCGGTGCACCCTGCGTCTACCGACGAGGCTCTGGCGACCGACAAATGGCGGTATAACCATTTTCCATAGCTGACCTAAATGCGCCAGACCGATAACGGGCAGCAGCGTTATCGTTGCGATAATGTCAGCACTGCGATCACCAACCCGCCTGCCAAGCGTGGTGATTATTGGCATAACCTTGGGCCTTGTGGTGGTCATTACGTGAGACCTATGTCCAGCAGTGGACGTCCATCGGTTGAAGCGACGAGGACGACGACGAAACCTTTTATACAAGTTCGTCGGTATAGAGTACTCTTGAACTTGGACATATTTAAAATGTCCTGGATTTGGTCAAGGAACGTTCGCCTTAGTTTTCTTCTTCCAATTTTCCCATTCTTGACGTATAAATCCTTGTTGTCAGTTTCGTTTTATTCATTCTCTCTACTTGCCCAAACCATCTAAGCATACTTGTCTCAATTTTAGTTATTACATCTTCTTTTATACTCATATCCATAATCCGCTCATACTTCTCAAAATTCTTAAAATTCCCTAATTTTTTGGTCCGCATTGTATCAGATATTATCGGTGCCGGGATATTCAAAGAGATTTCACATAGAGATTTGGCGTGACACATTTACTATTTACATATTATTTTGGTCTAGGCTTTAGTAATAGTGAAGAAGTATCCAAGATCACTTCAATTATATATACATCCCTTTTAAAAGTAATCGTTTTTAATTTGGTAAATGTTTATGTCAATGTAAAATAATATAACGTAATTGGGAAAATTATATAAACCATTGACTTAATAACTGAGTTTTCACTCCGTAAGATTGACTACTTGTGTAATTTTAATTGTTTTATTGATTTGCAAACATATTTTTTTAGGTCCCACTGCTGGGCACCGGCCTCCTTACTCCGAGGAGTGAGGATTTTTAGAGCATAAAACCACTATAGGCAGATTGGCAGAATATTTTATAAAGTCTCTTTTCTAAATTTTAAATTCAAAAACAAAATATAATTCATAATTTTTAATTTTGACAAAAAACACGTGGCATTTTTATTAACAATTCGTCATGTGAGATATCAAAAAAGTATTCGTATTAATTGTCGACACTTAATATTTGAATGACAATTTAATTCCAAACATATCTTTCTTTTTCCTACCCTCTAAGTCTCGGGAATCTAAACCTTTAGATTTGTATAAATATTTTGGAAATTCCTTCACGGTCACGGCTATCCGGCTGTGGAACGCACTCCCCGTAAATATAAGACAAGCGAAATCCTTACATAAATTTAAAAACGATGTAACAGAACACTACCTATCACTAGCCGCGTTGTAAGAGATAATAGTATTAAACGTATATATTTTATAATTAATGTGTTAGTTTATATTATATGTATGTATATTATATTTATATATTGTATTATATACGTATTCTATTTATTATTAGTATGTATGACCTCTTTATGCACCACCTATCTACTTTTGCACAATTTCCTTCTCCTTAAGGTTGTCTGGAAGAAATCGCTGTTTAGCGATAAGACCGCCTTTTGTACATTTGCTGTTAACTTAAACCATATTGTGTAACGCTGTTTCTTTTAAGGTGTACAATAAAGAGTATATTATTATTATTATTAA
>JACTOM010000194.1:1597008-1753953 GCA_015832385.1 Elymnias hypermnestra | reverse complement strand
AATCCGACACGACCGGAGAGAGATCAGGCGCAGGACCGACGGCTTAACGTGCTCTCCGAGGCACGGGGGTGGATCACACCGCCAACTTCCCAACTTCGGGCAAATATTGAGAAAATCTTAATAGAAAACTCAATATTGATTTTTGAATTGGCCCGACCCGGGACTCGAACCCAGGACCTCATGTCTGTAGTCGAACATGCTAACCATTAGACCAAAGAGGCAGTTATTTATTAATTACAATAAATTTAATAATAATAATTAACAATACAAATAGAGGAAGGATCCATTGGTCAAGGTTTTTATTTTATAATGTCGCGTTCCTTGTATTTGTTTCTGTTACTATTTTTTCGAGGTACTCCATCACGATTCTGGCATTGTCCTTGTATGCTAGTATTTGTTGTATAGTGTTTCTGTTAAGTGTGTGATTTATTTTAGATTCTGTGATGGATCGCAATTTGGTGAAAACAGGGCAGTCAAAGGCGATGTCCTCGACGTCCTCCACCGCCCCAGGGTCGCAGATGCATGATGGGCTCTCCTTCTTCTTAAACTTTTGCAAGTATTGGGAGAACCCACCATGCCTCGTAAATGCCTGAGTCAGTGTCGGCGTCAAGTATACCCCCCTCAGTATCCTGTGCGCGGCCACCGCGTCTGGGAAATACATCTTTGTGCCTGCAGCGGTATTCTCCGCAAGATAGCGCCGATTCCATTCGTTGAGCGTCACTGCGCGCAGCTCACGCTTGACAAATGACACCGGACACCGGTCATAGTCCGGCTTTGCCTTCTTGCGGAGGGCGGCCTACTTCGCCAATTGATGGGCTCTCTCGTTGCCCTCCATTTCATTGTGGGTCCTGACCCAATGCAGAACCACTAACATGTGTACTTTGTACGCACGCACTTTTATTTTTTTTTTAATATAAGCACAAACTGGTTCCAGAGGTCAGTGCTCGATGCCGTGGTCATTTGAGAAAACCCGATAAGAATTGGATTAAAGTTTAGGACGAGTTCAGGCACATATATCTATCTACGAATGAATAATACGCTGATATATATTTGATGCTTATGTAACTTTGCCACTTTTTTAATATTTGATATCGCCTAAAATATCCATTTAAGTTAAATGATATTATAGGCAGTTATAATCTATATGAGAAACACATTGTATGTAATGTATTTAATTGAATAAGGAATAATACTGTATTGTATAAAATAGCTTGGAAAATAACAGTTTTTTTAGAATACGTAAAAAATCTTACTGTGGATTATCCTTTAGAGATAAATATATACCATTGTGGTTTTCTTATCTATCATTTAAAGATTTACATTTCACTTGCACAATAATTTTCTAAGATTTAGCTAAGCGTTTGTTATTTATCTCATTATCTTTGCGCTTTTCGGCTTTGCTTTCACTTTAATGAGAATGTGTTACACAAACAAACTTTCCTCTTGAATCACTATATCTGTTTCCGAAAACTGCATTAAAATCTGTTGAATGGTTTTAAAGATTTAAGGTAACAGACAGCGGAAACAACTTCATTTTAAACTAAACATGACAGACGACTTTGAAAATTTCATGTTCAATGCGATTTCGTAATATGCAATAATGAAATATAATATAATAAATATTAAGTAGAAACAGTACGATATTATCTTTGTGGATTTCTTGACCCAGTTTCATGGATAACGGCCACGACGATTGTGTTGAGTCAAATTAAATTATCATAGACAGAATAAAGCCACGCTTCGGTATTATCTTTTAATCTGATTGTTATGTCTGCCAGATAATTGTCCTCGTATATTATTTTGTTGATATTCTCTTGACCGAAATTCAGCTGCATTGTTCCTCAAACAGAGATAATCCATTATATGTGTAGATGTTACAATGCTTAATTGACTATTTAATGTGTATTATAAACTAGTTCCATGAGTACCGAAAACTATAAAAACAAGACATAAAAGCAAACTTGTTATACCATATTTAAGAGTGAAGAAAGGTTTCGAAATCATTAGTCGGGTTGAGCATACGCATTTTTAATTAGATACCCGTTTATAAAAAAAGAATCATCAAAATTAAACCAGCCGTGACATAGGGAAATAGTTAAATAGCAGCCCATTAACCTCCCACTGCTGGGCACAAGCTTTGTCCCTCATATGAGAGAGTGTTTTTAGAGCATAGACCCACCACGCTGCTCCATTACGGATTGGCAGGCATAGTACACATGTGTACGCTCTATTCCTTCACTCTCATAGTCCGATGTGAAGGAAGTCCGATGTGAAGGAAGTCCGACACGACCGGGGAGAGATCAGACTGGAGCTTAACCAACTTCCTAACTTCGGGCAAATATTGAGAAAATTTTAAAAGGAACCTCAAAATAGATTTTTTAATCAGCCCGACCTGGGGCAGGGAAATAGGGTCTCATTTTTATATAAATAGATTATTGCTACAACTATATTAATTATAGTTTTTGACGATAAAACCTAAAAAATTGTAAAAACTTCTAATATTAATAATGAGTTTTGAGCACTAGGCCACCACTACTAAACATTGATCGAGTTTTATTTTAATTGCATTTATTTTGAGAAGTTAGTTTAATGGCTTTGCAATTTCTGAAAAAAATGTTTATCTAAAGTTATCATCTATTCTCGTTGAACTTGACAACCGGCTTTAGATCTTGTATTGAACGAGATGGTAGATACGCGTGGTGGGAGAAAGTGACAAAGATATAGATAAACCTAAGAAAGAAAGGGACAGAAATTGTCGCGTGGCTATAAAAAGGGTAATGAAGATTCTTAGGGATAGTGTAGACATAGCAATTTGTCGCAAGACAAGTTCCCTTTTGTATGTGTTCGTGTTAAAAGAAAGAGATGAAAATAGTAAAAATGCTGCGGTGTGATAGAGATTAAAGATGTCGCGTGTCCATAAAAAGCGTAATTCAGATTCTTAAGGACATTTTACATATTGCAATTTCCAGCTAGACGTGTTTTTGCAGGAATGCCTTTAAGAAACTCATCTTCTAATAAATTTATGAAGAATTCAGCTNATATGGCATTACAAGTTTGTGTTTATTTCTTGTATTAAAATTATGTATTATTTACTTATCCAAAATAAAGAAACCTCACTGTTTACATTTTAAGCAGTAATTAAGTTGTGATGTGAGTATTTGCTTTGTTGGCAGTACTCCCAAGTTTGATTCCCGACAAGGTTAATTTATCAAATCAAATCATAATAGTTACTAGTCCGTCCGCTTAGAAGAAACCGGCAAGAAACTCAACGTTTACCCCTTTGAACATAGTTTTTATTACGTTACAATGTGGTTAGTTTTCATGTGCAAGCAGAAGTGATTCGGCTATCTTATTAAAAATGCGTATGCTCAACCCGACAAATGATTTCTGAACCTTCTTCACTCTTAAATATGTTACTCTTAAGTTTGTTTCTATTTCTTGTATTAATATTATGTGTTTCGCTCCTTTTGATGTATAAATGAATATTATCACAGATATTTAAAATAGTATTCAATATATATTGCGACGGTACTATGAGGAATGAAATTTCTTAGAATTTTTCTCTTAAGGAAACGAGAAATTCCAATTGATTTATGGCACATATTGCTTTTTAGTAATATAAAGTATGCCGTAAGACATAATGCTATGAAAATAAGCTAAATACACCATTTTAGTGGCTTATTGCCTTACTTTCCTAACAGCAAATGCAGCTGAACCAAATTTGCTTGCCACAGTCTTAATATGGGCTTGGCAGAGTCTTAATTTAAAAAATATAAGTGGTAGCTTATTAACGACGTAAGATCGGCGCAGACTTCATCACTCATAGGAGAGGGGGGTTATTAGAGCATAGACCCATCACGCTGCACCAATGCTGGTTAGCACGCTATATGTATTCCAGAATTACTCCTGGTGTAGACAGGTTTCCTCACGATATTTTACTTCACCGAAGAAGACGATTATGGATTGGAAAGAACAATCAAGCACTTACATTTCTTTTGTAAAGATTAAATTAATAGTACGTGCCTAGGATTCAAATCCGTGACTGTTCTTAACGTCTCCCCACTAAACCACCATGGTCATCAGGGCAAAATTTAGTTATCTGGGTCTGCACTGGGAAGCTAATTTTCTAATGTATTTCACTGGCTTCAGCCGTGACTAATTACTATCCTACCAGTAAACCAAATAAAAAAATTACGGTACGATGCTGTGTAGCAACTATAAGAGGTAAATATTGTTTTACTTAGTCTTGACGCTTTTTTAACGTGGCTAAATTTGAATACCTGGTCTTTGAGTTCCCCCGACAGCATGTTCAATACGAGCCCCAGATTACTTTGAATAGGGTTCGCTTAGGAGGGTCAAAATATTTCAATATCTGGGACACTTTGTTTCGGAGGACCTCAAGTATCAGACTGACATGGAGAGGAAGCTCACAGTATTGGCAATACGGTGTGGTTTTTCAGTGTAGCAGGACCTTCAGCACTGGGACTTTTTGGACACGCAGAAGATACGAACTCATTTAGGGTGCAGTACAACAACACATTTCAAATGTTGTTTGGCCTGCCGAGATTCTGTTTGGCATCAACCATGTTTGCAATGACGGATGATTTCTATACCTTGCAAATGTGACGTAAGATTAACTGATGTCCTTGATACCGAGGTTACGCTCCAGCACGAACAGCATCTTTAAAATGTTAGTTAGTAGAAGGGTTGACTAACCACTTTACCACAAGTTCCCGAGGCTGCAGTTTGGGCCAAAAGAGAAAGCAGGAAGGTTATAAGTCTTTAAATGACACTATCATAGTTTTTAATGTATTATTAGTAATAAGTATTGTGTGTACTATTATATCTTACACTATACAACCACGAATATTGAGTCAAGTATAAAATCACAATATTGACATTATAATGCGTTAAATATAGGTTGTTTACATTGTTTTTATCTTTTATTTTCTTGCTCACACCAGCGAAGCAAATTGAATACCTTGGTTAATTAATGGGTGATATGACCATCGGAATCATCAAAATTTCAAACCATCTAAGTTAACTCATTATATTTCGAAGCCATAGATTTTATCATTTACCATCAGGTGAAATCACAGTATTCTAAGCTTTACGTAATACAAAAGTTGGTACATTTATCAAATCTACAAGCTCGAAAACATGGCAGGTGGTCGATACCGGGACCCCATAACCTTAAAATAAATATTAAAGCGAATATTTTTAGGGCCTGCGTTAATTATTTTTCAGGGCGGTTTACATGTTTATGGGCTTTTATAACTTTGATGTTATGAATAAAATAATGAAAACAGTATCCGGTTGTTTTCTGGCCTTAGTAATTTGTGTAATATTCAAATGTTTACACTTTGTTCGGTGTTTATGTGTGTTTTTTCAGATTTAACATTAATTTTGTACGGTTTGTGATATTCTATTATACACAATAAAGTATTTTTTTTATAAACCTGTAATTTAAACATAATATCACTAACAGAGTTTTATTACATCCTATATTATAATATTAGGCAACCAAAAAAGTTTCGTTTTCGTTTATTATTTACACAAATGAACCTATATCGCAAGTAAGCTAATGTGGTGGGATATGTACATTTTAAAGAAGTGTTACTAAATATGTTACAAAAATTTATTCACTATGAATAAAACTAAAAAATTGGAAAAGTATAGCCGTGTCAAATGCAATGATTCGAACTTGTTTATTTTATGATTTTTTACAGTTTTATTGAAAGTAAACAAACCTATCTAAAACATTTTATTATACATCTTAATATCTGCTGTTAATTTATAAAAAATACCCCACATCTATATCTTGCTTCCGATACACAGTTCATTAAAGTAAACAATAAATGAAAACCGCACGAATTTTTTTAAATAGAGACAGTCTACCAATGTTTTTTTACGCCACACTTATATATAATAGATAAGAATATAGGTATGGAGATCAAAATAAAATAAATAGATATACGCCATTTCATTTTTAAAAATTGACTAAGAAAATATCACTAAATTAACACATTACGTAAATTATATTGTCAATCGATGAAATATATGGATTTGTAATAGAGAATTAAGGTTTATTTACAACTTATTATAAACTGCATCATTGGTCCAGTGATGAGCATGTTCAACAACAGACATGAGGTCCTGGATATTAAGTTTTCTTTTAAGATTTTCTCAATATTAGCCCGAACTTGGGAAGTTGGTGGTGTGATCCAGCCCTATACCTTGGAGAACACGTTAAGCTGTTGGTCTTACACCTGATCTCTCTCCGGTCGTATCGGATGGCCGTCACGTCGGACTGTGAGAGTGAAGGAATAGAGAGTACACTTGTTTACTATGCTCTAAAAATCCTCTCTCGTATGAGTGAGAAGGCCTGTGTTCAGCAGTGGAATGGTAATGGGCTGCTACTTACTTAATTACCACTACTACTTATTAAACGTATTTAAAAATAAACAAAATATAATTCGTATGATTTTAAATATATATGCTCTAAACTATATAAAATACTATTATTTATGACGAATAAAAATCGTGACACTATAGAATAATTTGAAATTATATAAGATGTTCATAGATAGAACACGGATTTAACAATTTTTTTAAGAAATTCCTTTATTTGTTGGTGTAATGAAAACTTGTATTAGAAGGGTCCGGATATTAAATAAATTGTTAAAGTGGGGTTTTATCAAATCCTTATAAACAAAGACACTTTATATAATACTATTGCTGTGCTTATTAGCTTTCCAGGCAAAAAAATTAGAAACCAAAATACTTAAGCTTTAATTTTTACATTCCGAAAAACCTATTTAGTTTATCATAAAAAAAAACAAGGGCAAGTGAAAGGAGTGCGAATCAAATAAGAGAAACTGTATGGGGCAGTAATGGGGAAGCACAGTGAAATAAAAGAGTTTTATTCCTCGTATCTTGGAATTTATAGCAAGTTGGTACTGTGGAAATTGTAGTACGCACGTTACGTATCAAACTTTTATATGTAAGGGCTACGAATTCCAGAATATACGTTAGTTTATCAACTACTCTATCCTATAAAGTATAGTTTGTAGTATAAAGAATGATAATATCTGATAACGTTTCTTCTGAAATTTCAACCACAACGTGAAAAAATATAAAAATTATTACAATAGAATAAGTGATTCAAAAACAAAATCAAAGGTAAGTAGGTTCAAAAAGCACTTTTGAATCGTCAGAAGTCTGTCTTTTAGTATCAAATCTACCACCGGATCGGAAAGTTGATTCCGCTGAGAAGAAACTAGCATAAAACTCAATAGTTACGCCTTTTTATGTACTTTTTGTACGTTATAAGGTATTTATCTTTCAACGTTTATTTCATGTAATAAGCATTTTACAAATTATATAACCATATCTTTTTGTGTATGTACTTCAAGAGTTTTAGTCTAATAATATAATAAATAGCAACTGTGCTTACGTCACAGTTACTATTACTACGGGTTTTCCTAATACACTCATGGAATCTGGAACTTTGCGAATGGCACCACGAAAAATAGGTAGTATTTTATAAATAATACAGTAACACCATTATAAAAGACTTATAAACTAACACCGAATTCATTACGCCTTCCTCTTTGTTATCACAGTTTTAAAATGTCACTAAACTTTTTATGATAACAAACTTTAAGGTTTTAATAGGATTTTTCAGTTAGCTTAACTTTAATGAAAACTTAGAAAGAGAATTTATTGAGAGAAACATCAAAGTCTTCTGAAGGTTTATTACAAAAACTTGTATTACTTTATCTAAATGTTTTAAGTTAAAATGAATTATTTTATAAAGCCTATACACACAGTGAATGTAAGAATAATTTATTTTAAGGATAATGCACAATTTTCTTACTCATTGAGTTTTAATAGCATAGTAAGTAAGTAGCAGCCCATTAACGTCCTACTGTTGAGCACAGGCCTCCTCAATGCGAGGAGCGAGGGTTTTTAGAGCATAAACCCACCACGCTGCTCCACTGCGGAATGGCAGGCATAGGCATATGGCTCTCTTTTCCTTCTCTCTCATAGTCCAATGTGACGGGAATCCCACACGACCGTAGAGAGATCTGGCGCAGGATCGACGGCTTAACGTGCTCTCCGAGGCACGTGGGTGGATCACACCGCCAACTTAATACAAAACTCAATATTGATTTTTGAATTGGCCCGACCCGGGACGCGAACCCAGGACCTCATGTCTGTAGTCGAACATGCTAACCACTAGACCAATGAGGCAGTTCATAGCATATTTAAATATTATTTCTGCCTATAGTGGTGTATTGCAATATAGAAATTTACATATTAATGTAACTGAGAATAATGTGCAGGACATGTTAAACCTTTGTATATTTATATTTTCTGTTTCCTGTTTATTATATTTACAAGTAAACTCATAACTATCTCATTTACATAAATAATGAAATAAAATGGAATTTAAAAGAGAATGGAAGCACAAAATAATAAGTTTTAAAATAAATGGAAAAATTGCTGATCTTTTATAACTTATCGAATTACATCGCCTATTTAGTAGCCAATATAGTAGTTACTGGTGGACTGCCTCATTGGTCTAGTGGTTAGCATGTTCGACTACAGATGTGAGGTCCTGGGTTCGAGTCCCGGGTCGGGCCAATTCTCAACTCGATATTGAGTTTTCTTTTAAGATTTTCTCCATATTTGCCCGAAGTTGGGANTGAGAGTGAAGGAATAGAGAGTGGACTTGTGTACTATGCCTGCCAATCCGCTGTGGAGCAGTGTGGTGGGTCTATGCTCTAAAACCCCTCGCTCGGAGTGAGGAGGCCTGTGCCCAGCAGTGGGACGTTAATGGGCTGCAACTTACTTTTTTTACTTATAATAGTTAATATAAAAGTATAGAAAATTTAAAAGCATTCTCGACATGTGTAGTAAAACCCCGTTAAAACTGAGTTTAAAAATAAAATGTCACAAGCACAACAAAATTAATAAAACTCGCAGTTATAAGACACGAACGATGAACGAAGCTTTAATGATAGTTCTGTATCATATATTCTATAGCTTATGTAGATAAAAAAAACAAATGTTTAACAGAAAATCCACATAACTTTCATATTCTTATGAAAAATACGTTTAAAAAGAACATAAAGTTACATAAAAATGTTCAATAATTCAATATAAAACATACAGAAAATCGCTGAGCTTTGATGACTAAAGGATTTTCATCAACTATTTTGTGGGAAATATAGAAGACTTCAAAGAAGTGAAATTATTTAATATAAGTGATTTAAAAAAATAATGTCTATTAAAATAACCGCTGATATATATACAGAAATTTTAAAATGAAACATATGGAAATCGCGTAAAGTTCTAATAATTTCATCAATTATATCACCTTTTTTGTCGCAAATAATGGTGACTTCAAAAATTCACGTCTTCATATAAATTATTTTAAAGAGTCGTCTTTAAAATTGTTTTACAGAAATAACAGACGACAAATTTCCATTACAAAAAATAAGAAAATACGCACAGCGTTCTAATAATTTATTAAAATTACAAAACATTACTTATATTGTGGCTATACAATCAATTTAAAAATTTAATTAACGCCATCTATAATAAAAATATTTTTACAAAACAACAGTAAAAAATATTCAATACAAACATGTGGAAAACTTGTAGAGTTCAAATAATTTAATGAGTTATATCACATATTTTGTACTTAATATAAGAGATTTAAAAGAATTCACGCCATATCTATTAAAAATATTTATACAAAAGCATCAGGCGACAAATATTCCACACAAATTATAAGGTAATCTCACAGAGTACCAATATTATAGATTTACAAGACATTACTTTCTTTTGTGGCTAATATAGGAGATTTAAATAATATTAACGCCAACTCTATTAAAAATATTTTTACAAAACACTACATGTGATATATAAAGAAAAATTCAATACAAAACATGTGGAAAACTTGCAGAGTTCTAACAATTTAATGAATTATATCACATATTTTGTAGTTAATATAAGAGATTTAAAAGAATTCATGCCATATCTATTAAAAATATTTATACAAAAGCATCAGGCGACAAATATTCCACCTAAAACATGTGGAAATTTCACAGAGTACCATGGAATTACAATATATTATTAGGAGATTTAAATAGAATCAACGCCATCTCTAATAAAACTATTTTTACAAAAAGTAACATGTGACATGTATAAAAAAAATTCAATACAAAACGTGCGGGAAACTTGCAGTGTTGTAATAATTTAATGAGTTATATCACCTATTCTGTGGCTAATATAGGGGAAAATTTTTCTAATACACACTCGCATTGATAGTACGGGCGCCTCTACCTTGTTTTCGAAGCTCTGCAGTGAAGTGTGAGCGAGACGGCGGTAGAGAGCTTTCAAACGAGAGAAAGGGATGAGCACATTATTGCACCGGTGGTAAGGAGTGAAAGAGATCAATAATGAGAGGCCCGAGGAGTTGAAAAGGGATTTCAGATTAAGGTCGTTGTCGAGTCATAGATTAAAATTTTGTAAATGAAAGATGGTACAGTGATTAAGTAATTTGCAAATAGACCAATGGAGTGCTGCGAGAGATTAGTAAAATATCTTTAACATTTATTTTTCTTAACGTCCTTGTCACATATATGGAATGATTGACTATCATGCCTCCCGATTATATAAAGACATTTATATAATATCAGTTGTTTTTCGCAATAAGATACTATTACATTGATTATTTGTAATTAAGGTAAAGGTATTTCATAGAATTAATGAACCAAATAAAAAGTTTTCATAATTATCTTGATCTTGAGGAATTTCATTTAAAATTAAATTTAAGCCTATTAATTTTATTTGAAAGAAACAATTATAAATTCATATTAATATTATATTTCATGAATTTGTTTTATCGTTGGCAAGGTTAGCACTACAGTGTGTACGTAACTTAACCTGTTTGTCTATTTCAATGATCTGTATAATTTCTTTTTTGACCTTAAACTTACACACTATATCGTAAGAGAAATTCCATAACTCTAAGGTGGCCTGTCAGAAATCACTACTTTGCGATAGGACTGCCTTTTTGCACTCTGTTATTTAGTTAATGTATATATTTCCTGTATTATTTATGATGTACAATAATGTGTATTCTCTCTCCCTCTCGTATATGTATATGTCTAATTAAAGTGGGAACAGCACTAATTTTTGCTTATTAGTTGTAATGTGACTTTAAAGATATTGGCAAGACTCTTGCAGGTAGGGCATCAGCGATCTCTTATTTTGAGTAAAGTATGTAATTACTGGTGTTTCTAAAAGCTCAAATACTTTCTTAACGTTTTATGTCTTCGCCGGGTAAAAAGCATCACAGGTATGATAAAAGGAATGTCTGCGTCTTTTTAATCTGTGTATATTCAGCCTGGCCGGGGCAAGCGGAGCCTATACACCCTCAGTCACCGGCCAGGCGCCATCGGTACTGTGTGTTAACGTCACATCACTACGTAACAACACGCGGTTCAAAACGCAAAACCTTACGTCAACCTTTTCCAGTGTCTGTGAAATAAATAAAGGAATATTTAGTGACGTGAATTACTGTGACATTTTCACGAAGCTTTAAGCTCTAAAACCTTTAACTTTACAATTAAAAGGATATATTTCAAAAAATAAATTTCGGGACATATCAATTACGCGTTGTGTTTTTTTTTGCCTGTGTACTGTTTATGGATTTTTTTGTATCGCTGTGGATGGTGAGCTTATTGGATTTTTAATGAGGTATATAATTTTTGAACTTGTTTATCTTCTGACATTGTTTAATTAATTAAGAAATGCGTATATGGCGTATTGTTTATATCGTAAAATAAAGTAAATAGCAGCTGATTTACATTCCACGGTTGGATAAAACTTTCTTTATTTATGCGAGATAAGCTTTTGAAGTATATAGACCCACCATGCTGCTCTACTCCGGATTTACAGGCTACACATATCAAAAAATTATTCAATGAATATCATTATATGCAATATTAAAGCATAATGTTGAATTTTTTTAACAACAATGAATAATATAAGTTTTACAAATTGAAATTAGTGGGAGTTCAGTTTGAACTTAAATAAGAATCACAAGCAGATTAGACTTTTAAATCCAATGGGAATTATTGTAGTCTGTCAATTTATTACATTTTATTTATAAATAGATAATTTGCTTAATATATTACGAATAGGTAAATATAGTATTGGAATTTCATTGAGTTGTGTTTATGTCAATTATTTATAGAGAAAAATAAATCAATCATTCCTTAATGAATTTTCACTTGTTGATATTATCTTCATTTTGAATGCTTTTGTATATTGTTTGAACAATAGTACGGCATTTCAATGAAAGCGAATGACAAAAAGGCTTTCGAATTAAAGTTATGGGTACAGGAATACTATTTATTATTAATTAGTTATTTTTTTTATTTTAATGTGATACTTAATTTATTTCCTCTGTCCGAAAAATCATGTAAAATATTAAATTACATTACATAGCATAATAAATGTTAAATTATTTATTTAAAACATAAAATATAAGTGTTATTGTAAGTTTTTGATAGATCACATACCATATCAATTATAATATACAAATGTCGACTTTATGACTTATAATTGAAAAAGTGTGGAAATTTAACACTTTACAATGTGTATTATTTAATATTTAATTTTAAAATAATTAATTAAGCCGCAATTAATTGTTTCAAAATGTGTAGAGACTTTATGAATAAGTTCTGGAGATATTTTGAGTGAGGAATTAGGTATGTACATACAGTTTTTATTGTTTTTAAAGTTCAACACACGTCGGGACCGGAAAAGGCTTATTCAATTCCTACTATTAGATATTAGATAATACTCTCCCTGCGTTTTTTTAAAAAGTATTTGATGGCATCTGATGCTTGTACACTTTTTTTCCAAAATTAATAAAAGTATAATAACTAATTTAATTATTTATTTTTTCCTCGTATGTATTGAGTATAACATGCAGTTTCATTTAATTTATAAATTATATTGTTTTGTTATTTAAAATTGTAAATTTATATAAATCAATTAATGTTATTAAATTACTAAAATAATTAAATTTATTTTGCTAAATATGTTAAACAAACTTTTCGTATGGAGTGGGTTATAAAAGTTCTTTCTAGACGGCGTAGATAATGACTTTAGTGTGTATATTGATTTTCTTTCTACAATAGCTGTCATAATCTTTGTTTCAAGCAATTAATTGAACCCAGAACCCCGAACTCCCAAGGCAAACAAGCTTACTTAACAAGTCAAATAAGCAAGATTAACCAAGCAGTTAATTGCGATAATAACCTTTCCAAACATGTTATTTCAAATCAATTCGTTTTATATCGTTTTTTACCGCGTATTTAGGACTAATCAAAACCAATACTATAGTAACGGGTTTTTATATAAAAATATGTTATTGATACCATTATAAATAATTCATTTGTCGGTAATAAAGTCTTTGTAACGCGAATAGTGATTTTTAATTGATTGTTAAAATCAATCAGAGCACGTCGTAAAAAGATCAAAAGTTTTTTTGTTGCTTACAGATAGTCGTTATATTGATGTGAAGTGGATTCATGGGTGGTTTCGGCCGTGCCTAGTTTCCTCCTTACAAAAAAAGACGTACCATCAAGCAAAAAATTGCGTTTCTGTACGATGCTATGTAGAAACTGCCTCATTGGTCTAGTGGTTAGCATGTTCGACTACAGACATGATGGCCTGGATGGGAGTCCTGGCTCTGGCCAATTTAAAAATCAATATTGAGTTTTCTATTTAAGATTTTCTCAATATTTGCCCGAAGTTGGGAAGTTGGCGGTGTGATCCACTCCCGTGCCTTTGATTTTTTGCCGTGAAATTTCACTTCTGACATATGTACTTCGTACACACGCACTTTTAATTTTTTGAATTTTCTTTTCCAGTTTTTGTTTTCCATTATTTTCAGTACTTAGTGTATAGTTTCATTAAGTTAAAACGCGATGTATCAATGTAGAATGTAACAGTTTTAAAAACCCATTTCATAGAAAGAAATCTTTAAAGCTTTTCCGTGAGCTTTCAATATATACCGCTGTACAATGTGTCATAAATAGTTATCCTTTATTATTAATAAATAATAATAATTTTTAGAAATAAATAAAATTGGAGTATCTTTTAGTAATTTCTACTATATTAACTAACGTATAAAATTCAATTGTTCGTCAGTCAATTTGTTCCGGTTAATCTCCGAAAAGGTAGCATCGATTTTGACGGGACTTTCACTGGCATATGGATAGTGTTATTAGGGGTAACTTAGGCTACTGTTATTTTCGAAAAAACATTAAACACGGCCCACGTGATAGTTTAAGTCCACGCAGAAAAACTTGCGCAGTTCAGTTAATATGGTAAATGTATAAAAATAACAGCCTTTATAAAATATCTTTGTATAATTTCATAAACTGTACCACGTATTGTTTTTAATGTTAATCTATTTGACTGATTGTACATAGCAGCCATATTTCCACGCAGTTTTCCGATAAAAGCTTTTATAAAGAGGTTTCCTTTAATTTTTTTTTATTTATTGTAGAAAACACAACGCCTTTCATTCGTGACGTTGATAAAGGTCTTTAATGATAACCCCGATAAGAAAAGCCTGAGTAATTACTTAGTAAAGTTGGCTTATTCATTTTAAGCGATGCAGCTTTTAAGCTTCGTTAAAGCTTGACTGTGATCACACCTGATGTGTAGATAAGTGTGATGATACAATCTGAGATGGAAGCGCGCTAATCTGGTAGGTGGCAATTTACCTCTTATGGTTTCTACGCAGCATCGTACGGGAACACAAGTCTCTAGCCTCATACATCTTTGGTTACTAGCCACGGCCGAAGCCTTACACCAGTCCAAACTGAAACAAATTAGAAAATACAATTTCCTAAATTAGCACTACCAGGAATCAAACCCAAGAGCTCTGCTAGGAATGCGAGTATTCACATCACTGCGCCAGTGCGACCATCAAAGTAACTAGTAATTGTAATATATACACATATATAGTGTAATTTATCTCTTAATTATCATAAATATAAGCCTTTCATTCATGGCCAATTTTTAGCTGCTAAGTTAGTAGCTAGCCACGACCGAAGCCTCCTTGTGAAAATTGTATTTTATAATTTATCTAATCGTGGATTAGTGGGAGACTTTATCCAACGATAGTTACCACTAAACCAAAAAAAGTTATTGTATAGAAACCATGCGCCTTATCTCTCTCCGGTCGAAGGGATAGAGAGTGCACTTGTGTATTATGCCTACCAACCCGCAGTGGAGCAGTGTGATGAGTCTATGCTCTTAAAACCTTCTCTTCAATGAGGGACGAGGCCTGTGCCCAGCTGTGGGACGATAATGGGCTGCTACTAAACTTATAGAAACCATGAAGGCGAAAATAACCTTTTACTAGAACAGCGCGCTGCCATCGTTGACCGTCGTATCACTTACCATCATAAGAGATCTGAATTCAAACTATCCTGTTAGCAATAGAAAAAGAAACATTTTATTGGTATGTAAACAAAAAAATAGTTTATTTCCATAACAATTTGTTATTAAACACATACAAGGTTGAGATCTAGTAGGTATTAAATTACCTGTGTCAGAATATCTCCCCCTCTCAAATGATTTCAGTAAAAAATTGCTAGCTCTCTATCTCTCTCTCTCTCTGTGTGTGTGTATATGGGAGAGTGTGTGTATGTGTGTGTGAAAGAGTAGGTGCGTTTGTGTGTGTTTGATTATCTGTTAGCTACGACTATACCCAGAGCATTAAGTGATACAATTTAATAAGGCTTCAGTATTATCGTAGTTAAATTCCTTTAAGCACTTTACTACTCTATTATGTCCTTTTATAACCATAGCTGTTAACAAGGTAAATTTTTAGAATGTTGTTTATTTTGTTATATAGTTCAGCCAATTGTTTGCCATGCGGTAGACGGTAGGCGAAGTCCTTATTCTAATAGTAAGAATAATATAGGTACTTCTTTTATTACTATTTATTGACATAGTACAAAATTAAAGATCCATCTTTTAAATTGATTTCGGCAAAGTCTATATGAAATAATTATAAGGTATGGTTACTTTAATACAAAGCTTGTGTCGTTGTGGTATCTCTTTGAAAAAATCGCCAACAGTATAAACAAAACTGTCAGGTCTTGTGTCTCGTGTAATTTTGACTCAATGTTTACGCAAGTTGCGGAAAAATGCATGAGCCACAATTCCCTCAGGCCTAGGGTCGTTTCGTTGAAAATGAGAACAAAAAGTTTTACTCTTACAAAATTTTCATTAATACTTCAAAATGTTATCATCTGCATACAAAATTTATTTATAGTAAACCATGTACCCCATTACGTTTAATTTCACCCAAATAATGATTAGAAATCGCTGTGTAGCGCTAAGGTCGTCTTTTTGTACATGCTTTTTTCTTTTTTTGTTTCTTCTGTGGTGTACATGAAAGTGTTTTATATAATCTGTTTCAAAAAAACATCAATTCTCACAGTGCCATCGCATTATATATTTAATATTTTACATATCTTTAACTAGCTAAACTCGCGACTTCGTCTACGTTGAATGTTTTTTGTAACCTACAAAACCTATATTTAAAGGAGTAACCGCTGATTTTCTTGCCGATTTCTTTTCATCGGAAACAACTTTCCAAACCGGTAGGTTTGTTTTATATACTACATTATATTACATTTTAAAGTGAAAGTCAATTATATTATGTACATTTATTGCGATAATATCAAACTCAAAAATTCTTTATCCCTTAGAGTGACCTGTAAATTACCATGACAAGGCCAATTTGAAGTAGATTGCCCATGTCAACTACTGGACATGATAAGGTAGTATCATGCAATCAGACATAGAAGCATCTCTTTCTTTTTAAATAAATAGTGTATAGTATCTATTTCGCTTTTCGGTAACTGCTGTAACAAAATATGCATAGTGATATCACTAGGCAATAGAAAAACAAAAAATAAATCACTTACAAAGTGACTGTTACTAACGGTGCGTGTGTCGCGTCGAAGGTCGTTAAGTTTTTTTGTGGTATTTTGTAAACTGTGATCGTTTATTTTTAATTATTTTTCTTTTTTATTATATGTGTTAGTGATGTGAATAGCAATAAAAACCTTTGAGGAAAGATTTAATTTATAAGATGTGAGCCTATAAATACAAGACGGACTTTTATCACTATCTCAAACTTAAGCGCAACATGACGTTACACCAGATACCTTATTTAATACACAAAAGATAATATTGCATAGTTTAACCATTAAAAATATGAAATCATAACATTCGGCAATGTTTCATAAACATTTAAGTCCCAAGAGCCAGTCCGTCAGCCACTGTAGTGTCATTCCACCCGCGGGACAACTGAAGCAAAAACGTCCGTGCGACGGTTATTTTCATTAAAAAGCGCGGGCAAATTACGGGGGCCAATAATACTCGGTCTGGCTGCCTAAGGGTTATTCAACTAAACCTTTACAGCACTCTTAAATCGTAAAATATAGTTATTCCACACATTTATTTCAATATACAACTGATGATAGTATTAAAGAATGACTTACTTAATCTTAAGAGCAATTCAATTATTCCTAAGCTTTTTATCGTCTAAATCATCCTTAAAATTATATCACGATTTTTCAATTTGATATTATTAAGTTAAATCTCTAGAATGTCTTCTGGGAACCTTTAAATCAGTTGCTATCTGAACAAATGTTGCAGTTTTACAGATCTATTTAATAAAAGCTCACGCAAAAGGTTTTTTAATTGTTTTTATGTGGCTTTTGTATTTTCAATAATACACACCCCATCGTAGACATAAAAACTAATACACTAAATATGAAATCAAAATATAATAATACAATAAAGACTAAAATACTTTGAGAGAAACATTAACAAATTTATATAATTTAAAAGCTAAATATCTTAAAGGTTAACGTAAAAGGTTTTAAAAAGATTCTTTTAATGTAATAAGTTTGAGAATTTCGTTTTAAATGGCATAGAAACTTTGATTTTTTTTTTCATATTACTTTTAGGTGCATTGACTTTAGTGAGAGGTGATTTGGTTTTAAATACATGGAAAAACAAAAAAATGAGATCTTTTTAGATATACAAAAATATTACATAATAAGGTAAAAATGAATTCACTATAAAAGCTTTTCACATGAAATTCTGGTGAAGGCATAGGCACTGTGTACGTGATGTTTTGCTTCCGTCAAACGTAATGGCCGGGATGTCGAACCGTTGCGTGTCGTAATTTAGAAAAAAATATATATAATCCAAGGAACCGAAATTTATTAGCTGTGGAATTGAACATAGAATGTTATAGTTTATAATATTATGTGTAAACCAGAACACGTGTATTAACAAATGTTACGACGAAGAAATGTAAAAGAACATTCAACTCTGCACAATGCAGTTTAATGTTTAATGAACTGGACAAAAGAAGAAGGTTCTGCATTCCACTGTAAGTGTTTATCTACACTAATATTATAAAGAGGAAAGATTTGTATTTTTGTATGTAACGAATAAACTCAAAAAGTACTGGACCGATTTTAATAATTCTTTTTTCATTAAAGTAAAGTTACATTATCACTGAGTAACATAGGCTATATTAAATACTAGATTACTACAGCAATCTTTAGAAATTTCTATTAAAACCAACCAAAGGTCATTGCATACGCTGTGAAGAGTATTAATGATAGGACAAAATAATGTTCGACAATATTATAGAATATATCAATATCTAAAAAAACTTCTCGAGAACATATGTCTAACTATTGTAGTTACGTCACTATAAGTACTTATTTACATTTAACAAATTGATAGAAATGCCGATCAAAATCAGACCGTGTTATCCATACAATTTATAAATTTTTATCCAAATAAATAATATAATATTTAAGACTGTCTCAATACCTGATGGTTACTTTTTGATTTTTTTAAATCGGATATTCTATTCAAAAGATATCATGAATTTAAAACAAACTAGACGAGAGAGGAGCAGTGTGGGAGAAGGGGGTGCACCATTATGAACTAGGTAGCCGGTCGGCTCCTTACGCAGTGGACGCAAGCTACATTGAATATTTCGAGTATTTTAACACATTTTTGTGCTCCACTTAAAAAGTTCTTTTCAGAGCTACTTAGTTTTAGTATTAGGAATGACACTTTTTCATAATATTTGTCAATTCATGGTCGTTTTAATTGTCATGCTTATAACTAACAGATCTGTACCTATTTATGTCTACCTGTGCGAAGCCGGGACGGGCCGCTAGTTCAATATATATTGAATTTTATATCACTTTATTTCTATAACCCAATAAGGCAGCCTTATCACCAAGTAGCGATAAGGCTGGCTTATTGTACCGTTCTTTTATTATTTTCTTTTTTATGTTATTTTTGAGTTGCAACATAAAAGTATTCTCTCTTTCTCTCTCTTTATTTATTATTTATTTGAAAAGAAGACATTTTAACCGATTTCATAGTGTAAAATATCTAAATACTGATTATTAAATTTAAAAATTCCAATACAAATTGAAAAATTATTTATTGAAGTAGGCTTTTACGTAACCTTTGAATCTTCAAAGGTTTCACAACATATTATTCTCAAAATACTGATCGTGATATAAATAAATTAAAAGCTAAAGTTATTAATTAAATCATTATGATGGTGAACTAATAAGAAAGTAAGAGATTCTGTGTTCGATTGTACGTATTTTTGTATTTAGCAATCAATTATATATTTAATTTACTTTTTTTTTCTCATAGTGTGCTCTCTGCCTCATTGGTCTAGTGGTTAACATGTTGGACTAACTTCATGAGGTCCTGGGATCGAGTTCCGGGTCGGGCCAATTAAAAAATCAATATTGAGTTTTCTTTTAAGATTTTCTCAATATTAGCCCTAAGTTGGGAAGTTGGCGGTGTGACCCACCCCCGTGCCTCAGAAAGCACGTAAAGCCGTCGGTCCTGTGCCTGCCTGATCTTTAACCGGTCGTATCGGATTCCTGTCACATCGGACTATGAGAGTGAAGGAATAGAGAGTGGACTTGTGTACTATGCCTGCCAATCCGAAGTAGAGCAGCGTGATGGGTATATCCTCTAAAAACCCTCGCTCCTCGGAGTAAGGAGGCTTGTGCCGAGAATGGGACGTTAATAGGCTGCTACTTAGTCACTTTTTTAGATGGCTCTCTTGTTGTTACGATAAATAAAGATCTTCCGATGTTTAACAGATTCCGCAAAACACAAAAATAAAGGTTAAATGAATACAACCTATTTTCCTTGGTACTGGATTAACTTATCATTCGATTTTTTATTTTATTAATTTTATATTCAATTCTCATATAACATCAGACATCATAAAACATCACATTGAAGAATTATAATAAATCTCTTAGTGACCTCGTTAATGTAATCAACAAGCGAGGGCTTTAAGGGGTTGCAAACTATTGGAAAATAATATTCCTTCATTTTTCTAATCCGTTATTTTTTTATACTCATATGAAGATATTGGAAATTACGTTACATTTTATTATAAAATACATAACGTTCATTAATGATTTTTTAAATCTTTATAGTGCAAATTAGGAATTAGAACAGCCTCCCTGCTGCAGTAGAACTTAACTAGCAGAAATTCCAGGTTTGATCCTCGATAAAGCAAATTTAGAAAATAGCATTTTCTAATTTGTTTGAATCTTACTACTCTATCAGCAAAGACGTACCCCTGAGTCAGAGATGTGTGTCTCTACGATGTTGTGACGACAACTCTATTTGGCAATAGTATTTTTGGTATGGCACTTAAAATTTATAATAAGCTGCCACCCTCTTAAGTTGACATAAACTTAGGAGTTGCACAATTCAAATAAAAAATTTTTCATTAAAAAACTTATTATTCCATACAAGAATATTTAATACAAATATAAGAATATATAATAAATTCATTAACAAATCTAATATTAGTTATGTTAATGAATATAAGAATTCTGTTGTAACAGCGTAAACATTGTAATTTAGTGTAAATTTTATATTTGCATGTCATGCTATGGTGGATTTTTGCACTTACTTATTATAACACCTGTATTATACACAATCATCAATAAATTATTTGATTTGTGTAAAAACTAAGAGAGGTAAATTGACTCTTAACAGATTAGCGAGCTTCCATATAAGACAGTATCCTTATTTACCATCAGGTGTGATCATATACAAGCTCTAACTTGTCAGATTCTAAAGGATGGTTTGTGCATATAATTTATCATTAAGTGCAGATAAAGCCTGGGAGCTTACATCGAAAACGAACTGCCTAAACGCTTAGAAATATAACAAAATAATATATGGTAGTATAATTACTGTTTTATAGATCTACTACAAAGTTTACAATTGCATTTATCTATCTTATGAGGATAGCTATATCCATTTTGTCTTCGTCACATTCTTATAAAAAAATGGTCACGTAAGATGCGGTTGTATCATTTTAATACGTAATTTATCTTAAGTATGTCATGCACATTATTATGTTCATTTACATAATATAATTTTATCGTGAAAAGAGAGATAGACCGCGTTGGAGGACTTTGTAACCTGTAAGAATTAATACATAGGGGTAGGCAACGTCCTTCCACTTGCCACGATCCTTCCACCTTACATATCTCCATTGCTTCTTTCATTCTCATCAAAGTTTTCATACAAGTTTATCGGTTTAGAATACTCTTGACCTGGCCCTTATTTAAAATGTCCTCAATTTGGTCCAGGAAAGTTCGCCTTGGTCTTCTCCTTCCAAACTTCGCATTAACTCTTGACTCATAAATCCTTTTTGTCAGTCTCATTTCATTCATTCTCTCTACATGCCCAAACCATCTAAGCATACCTGTCTCAATTTTAGTCACTACGTCTTCTTTTATACCACAACGTTCTCTTATCACACTATTTCTTACTCTGTCATTCAGTTTTAATCCACTCATACTTCTCAACGCTGTCATCTCTACCGCATTTATTTGACTTTTGTGATTCTTCTGCCATACCCAACTTTCACTACCATACATAAGTGTTGGCACCAATACTCCAGCATGCACAGCCAATCTGGTCCTTTGAGACACCATCTGACTATTCATAAAGGCGTGCAGGCGTGCACCATTTACCATATTCCCTGCATTCATTCTCCTTTCAATATCACTTTCACATGTTCCATCTTTTGTAAATTTAGATCCCAAGTATGCAAATTCTTTCACCTCTTCCACTTGTTCCCCATATATCAAAATATTGTCATTCATCATAGATTCATCTCTTTCAAAAAGCATAACTTTCGTTTTGTTTACATTCACTTTCATTCCTTTTCCTTTCTAAGCTTCATCATAATATTTACCATTAATAACTATCTACCAATTATTGTTGATAAAAAATATATCCAAAATATAAACCGATAGATAGTATAAAAGAAACTATTACTCTATATAAGAAAACATCTCAACAATATTTGCTAGTTTTTACGTGATACCATTACGTGAATACTGACCCTATTGTTTTATTGTGTGTTTAGGAAAAAACACGATTTGTGTAACATATGGTGGGTACGTGCTGGCCGACTTGGGTCCCGTTTGCAAATATAATATATCAAAAAATACAATATATGTTTTGTTTTTATGCGATCGTTAAATGCGTGCTGATCGTCCTTATCTATGTATATTCTCAGTCCGAAGAGTTTAAACATCGTAAAACTTAGAAACCCCATTTAATATTCAAAAGAGTGCTTTTTAAACTGTTTTCTTACCCTTTTTCTTTAAAACTAGCTATTCTATGTGGTATTATCCACATAATTCATTCCTGTCGATAAATAAATCCATTATTAGTTAAAGTTTAGTTAGTTCTTTTGCTTGCATACCACAATAACATGGAAATACGTGGAAAACTGTTCTTACTTATATCTAAAATACATTTACAGTATAGCTGGTATATAATAAACGTGACATACAACAGTGTGTAGCTACACTGATAAGAAATAAAATTACAAAGTGATTTCGCTTGAATGAAAACAATAGAAATGCTAACAGTATTAATTTATTGTTCCTTGTACGTTCAGTTTTACTTCCTAGTAATAAATGCTTGGTTAATAGTCTTAAGAAATGGTTTTCGTACTTAATAGAGACTTTTAATGGTTCATTATTTATTACGTAATCTTTACTTGGTTATTATTTATAATAAATTCTTTTTGGGACGTTACTTGATTATGCGAACGTTGGTAGAAATCGTCACGTAAACCGTTATGAACCCCTTCATTTACCCCTTTCGGCATTTTCCGAACACACTCAACTTAGAAAGCTTTTTGGGGGCTAAAGAGCTGTAGATATTCTTCCACTAAAAATAAGCTATTGTTATTAAAAATAAACGTATAAACGTTTATATTCTATAATGCAGTTTTTTATACTAACTAGCTCCCCCACGCCACTGCGTCTGCGCTTGTTAAACCTTTGATATCTTTAAAGACATTCACTATAATAAAAAGCTGTCAAGGGAAATTTTCATCTACATGAAGTATACAATGTATATAGTATATTTATTTGGATAATCAATAAACGTATATTGTATAAAAAAGCTTTGCAAATGACACATTTTTTTTGTAATATGTTAAAGATAAATAACAATAGTTACTGTGGGTTATTCTTTATCGATAACTATATCGCGAATCTTTTTCTCGATCTTTTTAAAAAATACAATTGTACATGATGTATCTCATAAGGATTATCCAGTGATTGCGGTTTAAATGCATAAAAATATGCCTGTTTCTATATTGCTCTAGAAACCTTTTAATTTTTTGTATTTTCTGTACTATAATATGTATGTTATATACATACAAAAATTTCGTCTTGAATCACTTTATCTATTTCTGTAAATTCCATTAAAATCCGTCAGATAGTTTAAAAGATATAAGCGAACAGACAGCGGAAGCTACAATAAATATTACAGTCCAGAGAAAAAACTGTCGCTTACAAAAACAATATATTCTATAGCTATTGTATCCTATCACTTATTCGGTGGCTCCAACGTACTACATCAATGTAATGAGGGTGCTCGAATCACAGAAACTGTTATATCATCACGACACTTGCCTCCCTGTGAATGAAGGCACGATTGTAACTTGAGAACTTTTTATACAATAAAAATAACGAGCGTGGTGATCTCGACAGCAAAAAGTTGCCTTTGATGTCGCTACTAAGTGTACTCGATCGAGAGATTCCTCGAGTTACGTAAACTTTTAGAAGTTTTTGGATCATTAATAACGTCTCATCGTGAATCACGAATATTTGATCTATTTTTATATATAATAAAATATCGGGCAAATCTAAAAAATTAGATTTAATAGCAGTTTTTATTTATTTTATTCTTTATTTGTAATCAAATAGCGTACAATTTAAACATTTATTTTGACATTTCAATTTACGCTTAAAATAAGTCCATGACAGATTACGTCTATTTACATAAATAAAAACTAGCAGAGTAAAGCTAACTTAAATAATGATGCTAACAAGTTTTTTGTGTGTGCACATTGGTGTGTAAGTGTGTGTGTGTGCGTGAGTGTGGTTTTGTGAGAGAGTAATAATAACTAGGTAGGTAATGTAATACGAATACCCTCGCTTTGTAAGACGACGTCAACAAATTTTGAAAATTGTATTTACTAATTTGTCTGGTGGGAGGTTTCGGCCGTGGCTAAATACCACAATATTAGTAAAGACGTACCGCCCAGCAAAAAATGTGCGTTAGGATACAATGTCGTGTAGAAACCAGAAAAGGTAAATAACTTCTTACTCAGCTAGCGCGCTTCCTTTCATCTTCCTGATCTATCAACAATAAAAAAAAAAGTTTGACTTTCGTTATCGCTTCGATCAATTCGATATGCCTGTGTGCCTAATTGAAATGAAAAGATAGTACTGTCTCAACACGGGCAATCGAAAAAAAGCATCTCTTTGTTTTTAATTCATAATGTGTATAATCTATTTAGCTTCTCGGGAACAATAGTAACAAAATATGCGTAAAGATAAGACCAGGCAATAGTAAAACAAAAATAAATCAGTTGCAAAGTGACCGTTACTAACAGTAAGTGTGTCACGTCTAAGTTCGTTATACTGTAGGCTCTAGTTTTACCAATAAGTGTCAATTAACGAGCTTTATTTGTTTTTTTGTTAAAAACCAGGGTACATGAAGACGGCGATTTTGTTATTAATTTTTTTCTTTATGTGATTTTGTCAAACGTTGCTTTGACAAAATCACATAAATGATATAATAAAGGCTCTATGCAATGAGAAATATAATTAGAAAAAATATTGAAAATATTCCTTCTATCCCTGACTGCATCTTCCCCTTTAAAAAATTGTTTTCTCCAATTTAAAAATAAAAACAAATCACAAAAAACCACATTATTTTTATTTCGCTGACGAGCTAGTTCCTACAAGTATTCTTCAAATTATAGAAATCGGTTTCTTTTTGGATATTTCATACATGTAACAACAAGGATTGTGTCATCAGTTCTCATCAACTCTAATAAAAACAATTAAGCTGTTTATTAAACATAAGTGAATAGTATTACAACCATTGGTAATACGGCGGGCTTTAAAAAGTGGAAACGAGTTTAGGGATCCCTGACTTGGGATAATTGACCAACAGGTGCGGAGCTACCGTTGTTTATTTTGTTCGCCCAAGGGCATGGGATCGGGTTGCAGGTAAAACAGTTTGATAAGGCTGCTCACTCTTGGACGCTTTTCCTCCTACCCTATTACATTTAAAACGTGAAAAATTTACTTGAAATACCAACAATTACAATATTTTACATCGAATAAATTCTAAATTCAAAACTTTTTTATTTAAGTAGGCTTTTACAGCACTTTTATATAGGTTTTTATACGCTTTGATTGTAAAGAACTACCGATGATATTAAAAAACATCCAGCATAAAGCTCACAACTCAGTTAGGTATCCTTTTCTTCACCGTCATCATTACAATGTAATATTAATTTAGTTTATTTAGATTTGAGTAAGTACTCAAAGGGTTGGGGTCAATAATTGAAATCTGAATACATGAAGGACCAAAAAGCTTCTTCATACCTTCAGTAGTGTTTCCGTTGGTTACAAATTTACTAATGGTTCAGAAAGTTGATTACACTGCGAAAAACCAGATAATACTCGTTTTAAGTATAGTTTTTAGCAAACATGTTTAATATTTAGCTTGAATGTGCAATTGGAATCAAGTCTATACATTTTTATATAAACATCTCGCATTATATTTTGTTTAAATCACTGAAAAAAGTTATTTCCTTTTTATTTTAACAAAAACTTTTAACCTGGAATGTCTTTGCAATATATTTGTATTGAAAATGAAACTATAAACTTCGCTATTCCAGAAATATGATAAAAAAATGACGATAATATCTTACATACATACATACATAGCATCATAGCATCACGCCTCATTCCCATAGGGGTAAGCAGAGACCACGTCCTTCCACTCGCCACGATCTTTACATATCCCCTTCGCTTTTTTCATTCTCATTAAACCTTTCATACAAGTTCGTCGGTTTAGAGTACTCTTGACCTGGCCCTTATTTAAAATGTCCTTTATTTGGTCCAGGATGCGTCTTCCCCTTCCAACTTTCACATTCACTCTTGACTCATAAATCCTTTTTGTCAGTCCTTTCATTCATCCTCTCTACATGCCCAAACCATCTAAGCGTACCTTTCTCGATTTTAGTCACTACGTCTTCTTTTATAGCACAACGTTCTCTTATCACACTATTTCTTACACTGTCACTCAGTTTTACTCCACTCATACTTCTCAACGCTCTCATCTCTACGACATTTATGTTACTTATGTGATTCTTCTGCCATACTCAACTTTCACTACCATATATAAGTGTTGGCACCAACACTCCTGCATGCACTGCCAGTCTGGCTGGCCCTTTAAGACACCATCTGGCTAATATCTTACTCTAATAAAATAGAAAATTTGGTATATATTCATATACTTATATAATTTTTCTGTCCTAGTGTTTAGGTCTAAGCTACTTCTACACGGTTTGGCTGATTTTGATGACAATTCGGGAGAATCAAGGTGGATTTAAGAATGGTTAAAGTTAACAGTTCGATCTCATAAATAACGAATTTTCCCGAATTTCCATAGGATCGTGAACTGTATCAATGACAAAGCCTATGTGACTCTTCTAAAACATGTCTTTAGGCATCATCAAATACTATAAATCAAGTTTTATTTCCATTTAAGATAAAAATGTGCTGTATTGAATAATTTCGCAGTATCAAATCTGTTCACACGGTAAAGTCACGGAACCTCATAACATGAGAACCTGACACTGTACAAACAGTCACGCATTTGATGAACTATCAAATGTCAGTAATAATATGTACGATTTGCATATTATCTATTAATTATTTGTAATGATTTTAGTTTTAAAAACAAAATCAAATAAATCTTTATTCAAGTAGGCTAAAAAACCACTTTCGAATCCTTAGTTATCTGTCTGTTGGTAACAAATCTACCACCGGTTCGGAAAGATGATTCCACTGAGAAGTAACCGGTAAGAGACTCAGCAGTTACTCTTTTTAATATAGTTTTGGATGTTACAATGTCATATTTTGCTTCTACGTACAAGTGGAATCAAGTCCAAACAGTTTTATCACTTAAATAACCTTCACCATTGTTTTTGATATATTTCTTGAAGTTATGTATCAAATCCAAAACTGATGAGGTATCTTATCAAAAATGCATATGCTCAAACAGACTAAGAATTTCTTCTTCACTCTAAAATATGACACTACGAGTTTTGTTTTTATTTCTTATATCAAATTGTTTAGTTTCTTGCTGTCTACGAATATTTAACATACTGTATAAAAAAACAACATTTGCAATAATTATAATACTATTACGAAGGATATAATTTACCGTATAGTCTTATAAATTATTTATTCTTTTAGAAAACGGATTTGTTTCTAATGTCTAATATTTTTATTGTAATATATAGTAAAATGTGTACGATTATTTAGAATCCAAACAAAAAAGACCAGAAGGTAATACTTTAAAGTTTTTATTCTAATATAATATTCATATATACTCGTATTTTTGTAGATATATTAAGAATAATACGTGACATGGAAACTTCATATTCCTTTTTAACAATAAAGTGCGCTTGATGGAGTGTGAGATTTAACATAGTTAAAGTTTGTATGCAGACAAATTGCAGATATGTAAAATTTATATATCATTCGAATATATAGTTTGCAAGTGATGATATATAATTACATATATTTGGTATATCAGTAATAATTACGATGTAAACATTAATCATTGTGTATAACTTTATGTTAATGATGATATTAATAACAGTGGCACGTTGACTGGACGTAACGTTCGCTTTCTTAGTTTACAAAAGCTGACTTTTTTCCTCGGAGCGTTACATGGATGAATGTGGCGGCTCAGCTTTATTCGATATTAATAAAAGAACGTGTCTAAAGAAGTTCAAAATCATCTCTTATGCCTCAGGTGATGACTGTTTTATAAAATACTTTACACAAATAGGCTCGAAAAGCTCTGATAACTTTAACTTTATTTATTTGGGCATAAAAAGATATACATCATTAAAATATCCAGGACCCCTAAACTTAGGGGTCAGTATCTTGCCAATTATCCGCCGAACCTATATAATTAAGAGAAAATTAAAAATGAATACTTAATTTAAAACTAATCCATAATATAAAATAAAAGTGGTTGTTTGTGTATGTGTGTGTGCGTGTATGTTTGTGTACAATTGTGTGTGTGTGTGTGTGTGTGTGTGTGTGTGTGTGTGTATATGCGTAATTAGATTAACATATTTTCTGTTGCATTACAGTTGCAGTAATTGTTCAATCGTTATTAGTCCTATCCTTTAGAAATAAATCTACCACCGTTTAAAAAAGTTAATTCCACTGAGAATAATCTGGGAAGAAACTCAATAGTTACTCCGCCGACTCCAAATAATTGTAACTACATTATATTATTATATTATCGTAACAATTTGAGACGGTTTCAATTGGTGCAATATTTTTCATTTCGTCTAAAAATGAATACGCAACTGATTATTACTTTTTAAAGTATATTAATTTGTCTGGAATAATTTGTTTTGAAGGTGGTTCTTTTTTTGTTAAAGTTTTTAGAAACACAACTTTTATAGGGTACACTATGTAACATTTAGCTTTCTAGAAAGAAGTTCAAACATTATTACTTAATAACATTATCTAGACTACTAGAAATATGTGCATTATAAATTATTTACTTAAAATTATTTAAGGATTAAACTTGAACTTCGTCTGTAGTAACCTTAAAACAAACTCATAAAGGCTTCCGATATTATCCGTCGGTTATAACCAAAATTAAACGCCTTAGCGTTACAGAACATCGAAAATATTCGATCTAAAGTATTATAATTTAATGAGATATTTAAATGGCATGTTTCGTATACGAGATATTAAGTGAACTTTTCAAAGTGTGGCCCAAATTACACCTTTTATATGATTAAAGTTGAAAAGTATTGACGCGGCAAACACATCGCCGTTGAAAACTATAATTTAAGTTTTATATGTGTTAGTCTATAAATAAGGTTTATGTGTTATTATGTTTAATAAAAAATTAATGCTCTTGACATGTTTATATTTTCTAAATCACATATTTTGAAGCCATATTATGTATATAACAAATACTTCTATAAAGGTAACCTCGATGTTTTTCAGGTATTTAAATATACGAGTACTACTCGTACCAGCTGTCTTATTTAGTGGTCAGATTTCTCGGAAGTAGACCATAGGATGCCACAGTAATTTGTCCTAGATTCAAATGGAGTCTGATTTGCCCTCCCAATTTGGCATTTAAAGTACTTTTATAACGTCAACAATTACTTTTTGGCAGTTATATTATCAAGTAAATGCCATAGCACGTTTGTTACAGAACAAAACTTGCTGTATTCCTTAAGAGTACACAAAAGGAATGAAAACTATTATTAAGGCGATATTGATGAAAAAAAAATGTATTTTCTTTATTCTATATTCATAAATTGATTAAAGGTAGCATTAGTTGCAGGTAACCAAAGAGCAAAACATCACAGCGTCACTATTGAGGGCTCGTTTTTAAATGACCTTCCGAATGTTAATATGAGTACAGAAATATTGTAATGGACGTGGTTGAAAAGAACTAGGGAATTCAGAAGAATACTGAGAAATTCTGTAATATTGTTTAGTTGAATTTCTGCTATGGCGTCCAATGTAATGCAGGAATTCGCCATTTGTGTAGGGGATATTATAGTGCACAATTTTAGGTGCGAACACAAGTGCACTCTTTATTCCATCACTCTCATAATCCAATGGGACGGCAATTCTACACAACTGAAGAGAGATTAAATGCAGCACGGACAACTTAACGTGCTTTCCAAAGCCTAGGGGTGGAGCATACTGCCAACTTCGCATTAACCTGGCAAATACCGCGAATTTCTTAACAGAACATCTCAATATCAATTTCGAATTCGCCCAACTGACTCGAACCCAGGAACTCATGTCCGCTACACTACTGAGGTTGTAATATTGCAAATATTGCTCATTGGTCTAGCGGTTTTTTTTTATTGCTGACAGTTTAGCGGTTGACTGTGACCTCACTTGATGGTAAGTGATGATATAGTCTAAAGTGGAAGAGCACTAATTTGATAAGAGGCGATATATCCTTTAAGGTTTCTACACAGCATCGTACCGGAACACAAATCCCTTTGCTTGGCGGTTCGTCTTTGCTGCTAGAGTGGTAACTAGCCACGACCGAAGCCTCCCACCAGTCCACACTCAGACAAATTAGAAAATACAATTTCTTAAATTCGTCCTACAGGGGATCGAACCCGGGACATCTGCTTGCAAAGCAAGTACTCGCACCACTGCTCCAACGAAGCCGTCAAGGCGGTTAGCATGTTAGGCCACAGTCATTAGGTCTTGGATTCAAGTCCCGGGTCGGGCGGATTCCAAAATCGATATTGAGCTTTCTAATAAGATTTCCTCAATATTTTCCCGAATTTGGGAATTTGGCGGCGTGTTTCATCCCTGTGCCTCGGAGGGCATGTTAAGCCATCAGGCCTGATCTCTCTCTTGTTGTGTCGGATTGCCGCCACATCGGATTATGAGAGCGAAGGAATAGAAATTGCACTTGTGTACTGTGTCTGCCAAGCCGGAGTTGATCTATGCTCTGATAACATTCTCTGATATTAGTGAGGAAGCCTGTGCCCAGCATCGGGACTTTAATAAGCTGCTACCTTGCCATTCAATGTTAATATGATTATATTAAATAATTAATTAAAATACTGCTGTGACTGTTGACTATACACTCTAACTCCCTTAGTCGACGATAGCTGATTCTAGTAAAAGAAAGTGCGCCTCAAGAAGCTGTTACATCAAAAAGTATATTTAAAGCTCAAATCTACTAGTCTGTTAATAGATAAAAAGTCACATTTCATTTAAACTTGGAAAAGTAACCCAAACAAACGACCGCGGAAATTTGTCACGAGGAAAAAGTAGCCGATTTAAAGCGCTTTCAGAAACGCGTGTTTTTTTTACCGACCGCTATATTTAGGGGGATTTGTTGGGAGAGCTTGCATGGTGAAACTCGGTCATACTATGTTTCTAGTTCACCCACGCTCGTGAATGCCTTTGAATCATAGCAATGTAGGTGTACCCATTTTGTTGTAACCTCTTCGTTTAGTATCTATTTTACTGTTTTCTTGTACCTATTTTAACTGCTAATAAACAAAAACAACTTAACTGCCTCATTGGTCTAGTGGTTACCATGTTCGACTACAGACATGAGGTCCTGGGTTCGCGTCCCGGGTCGGGCCAATGCAAAAATCAATATTGAGTATTCTATTAAGATTTCCTCAACATTTGCCCGAAGTTGGGAAGTTGGCGGTGTGATCCAGCCCCGTGCCTCGGAGAGCACGTTAAGCCGTCGATCCTGCACCTGATCTCTCTCCGGTCGTGTCGGTTTCCCGTCACATCTGACTATGAGAGTGAAGGAATAGAGAGTGCACTTGTGTACTGCCTGCCTGCCAATCCGCAGTGGAGTTGAGCGGTGGGTCTATGCTCTAATAACCCTCGCTCCTCAGAGTGAGGAGGCCTGTGCCCAGCAGAGGGACGTTAATGGGCTGCACTTACTTAGTACTTATTAAACAAAAACAAACTTATTTGGCCATATTTTAGAGGGAGAAGGTTCAATTATTTTATTTTTCGGCTTTAACCAATGTAAATTTAATAAGATACCGCAAGTTTTGGATTATTTTAAGAAGTATATCAAAAACAATTTTATAAAAAAGGCATATTGTAACGTAGAAGTAATTTAAGAAATAAAAATGTTTGGATTTGATTCCAATTGCACACAGTAGCAAAATATTATACATTGTAACATACAAAACTATAATTAAAAGAGTAACCACTGAGTTTCCTGTTGGTTTCTTCTCAGCGGAATCAACTTTCCGAACCCGTTGGTGAATTTGTTACTAACAGACAGATTACTTTTTGTTTTTATATAATATAAGACCACTATCTAACCTTGCAGATTCATTAGGAATAATACTTTAACGTAATCTATCAAATATGTTCTTGTATTATCTGAGTCTAGAGTTCAACGACTATGCTTAGTTTATAATAATGTCTACGGAATCACAGTTTTTGAGTTCTAGCTTAAAAACACGACTCAACTCTATATATTGTCACTGCACTTTCACTTTAAAAAGACTTCGTCCTTTTAAGTATTCCCTTTGTTGATATCCAGAAGTTTAGCAGCTTCGGGATTTACGTGGAGGTCTTTGTCGCTGAACTTTGCCAATTCTTTCTATGTTAATTATTAAGCAGCTCTGTGTTTAGGTCCATGCGAAGATTGCTATTTCTTATGTACCAAGATGGATTAACAATTTCTCTAAGTACTTTATTTTTTGAATTATTTTGAGATTGATAGGTTTGCTACATTCCCAAAGTTGAATAGCATATGTCCAAACTGGTATTAGGTTTTATTTTTTTTAGCTTATCATGTAATGTCAGTGCTGAATGCCATCCAAGTAGCCAAAACTTACTAATACAGCTAAATTCTTTCTATATCGTATTTCTTTCAATTTGTAGACAGACTACTGACGATTCAATCGTGATTTTCGAGCCTGCTTGAATAGAGAATATTTTAGGGAGTGTAGGGAGACCCACAAGGTGGACCGACGACATAAAGAGGGTCACCGGTAGCCGCTGGAGCCAGGCGGCGCAAGATCGGGCCTTTTGGACATCATTACGTGAGACCTATGTCCAGCAGTGGAATTCCATCGGTTGAAGCGATGAGCGACGGCGATGATTATATTTCTATTTACATATGGTTATGACTTGATGTGGCCAGTAAATTTAGTATATTTTTAGAAAGGTATACCTTTAATGAGCACGATGGGACGTTCGATATGATAGTCTCTGGACGTCAGTTAGAGCTCTTAGCGTTTTACTATTAAAATGAGCCACAAATATTAAATTAAAAACCATGTAGTTTGTTAGCTCGTAAACCACAAGGCAAAAGAACTAGGTAATCGAAACGGCACATTGTGGTGTACATTGTAATAATCATTTAATCGAAACCGACGCGAAACAGCAATTTTCGGTCATAAGTAGGTAATAAAGGAAGTAACAATGCTTAGTGAAAGTATAAAAAAATGTTTTTCTCACGTGCCAAGTTGAGTAACTTTGTGTGATTTCATTTTTACAATAATTGTTCTTTTTGATATAGTAAAATATATATGCACGTAGCTATTTATGCCTATATAAATACGAGTATAAGCGTTTGACCAATGACTCATATCGATATCTCCGAAACTATGGGTCCAATTGGCTTGAAATTTGACATAATAATCCCTTTCGCAAAGTAAATTCCTTTTAGAGCGGTTTTTTCTATATTCCCATGGGATTTCAGTGTATAAGAAAAATTACAACGTTGGACATAACTTGGACACCTTGGGCATTTAAATATATTGATTGTATATTGTTGTTTTATATATGTTTGAAAAGATCTGTTATAAACAAATCTGTTCACTCGTTAACAACACCGACGCAAAAATGTTCAACCTTTTACATTAAAAAACAAAAAAAAATTGTTTAAAACCTCTCGCGTTGACATCAATGTGTTGTCATTAGAAGATTATTTTTGTTACATCAATATAAACTGTACTAAATTTAACGTTTACCTGATATTGCCTTTTCATGGTTTCTTTGGTCTAGTGCCTCATTGCTCATTGGTCTAGTGGTTATGTTCGACTACAGACATGAGGTCCTGGGTTNCGCAGTGGAGCAGCGTGGTGGATCTATGCTCTAAAAACCCTCGCTCCTCGCAGTGAGGAGGCCTGTGCCCAGTAGTGGGACATTAATGGGCTGCTACTTACTTATGGTTTCTTTGATTTTTGTGCAATTATAATTATAGTGTAGAAATGTAATAATAATATTTTTATTACAGTTATTTTCACCCATATCAGTAAATAACAAAAAGTAAAATAATAATTAAACTTGTACTAAATATATTGATGTTTACTTTCTATAACAATTTTAATGAACAGAGATCCAGTGCTTGTTTATGGGAATCGACAACATTCAAGACAGCCCTCAAAATAGCATTTTTAAAGTTTTGAAGGTGACTCCAGAAGGAAGCTATTCTTTTCTTAATAACCCCGAAAAAGTCCGGAGCCCCTGCTTAAGCGAACATCCTTGATGCACTGCAGTACCACGGCAGCCTCATAAGAGTACGATATGCATCAATATATTGCACTCTCATGGTATTTATTGTCTTTCGTGTATATTTACACCACAGCTGACATGAATACATTGATAAATAATATGCTTTGAACAATATCTGATTAACTTTGGTACTGCAGTTAGCAAATCTACGTGTGATTATGTTGCTCCTTATAGCCAGGACTCTTTGTTCGCGTTCTATATGAAGAACATCTTTCAGATCTTCACTTAACAAGTGTCCCAGGTATTCAAACTGCTTCCCCATCTGTGTAACACTCAACTGAACTACCGGAATGTTGTTTAGACGTTTTCCTGCCTTAAACACTACAATCTTCCTCTTGAAGACATTATATTTGAATCCATGAGACACTATAATTTTATACCCCGTAAACGAAATGAATCACTACGGGAACCATAATATCTTTTGGCGGTATTATTTCAATAAAACACGTTATTGCAGACAAAACAAACAACAAATATATTTTAGTTCATAAATATTTAGGAATTTAATAGTTTTCCGCCTATTTACAAAAACTAAACATAACAAACTGATTTATGATACTATAGAATAATATAAGCCATCAGTAGAGATAACACAGCAGTCATTTTGGGTACTTATTACCCACGCGACTTTATTATGGGCTAAATGTTCTGTGACATACGGTTGGAATGTTCATCTAACAAACCTTTCGTGGGTGTTTCATATATAAATTATACAAAAAACTTTATACACGAGTTTTTTGTCTGTTAAAGACCCCTGACAGGTTTTTACAAGAGTGCGCAATATGTAAAACAGAATTCTAAAAGTAAGACAAATTAAAATTGGTTATAAACTAATTTACATATCAGAAAATGGCCGTTCGTGCGATTTACAATATGATTCTAATAGAATCGCTAAGAAACAAATTCAGAGCCGTTAATATAGTGATAGTTTATTGCGTATATATATTAGAAAGCTTGTTATACGTACACAAAAATATGGACCCTTTTAATAAAAAAAGTGATTGTACTACACATAACGCAAGAAATAAAAACAAACTTGTTATAAATGCTACTAGGCTGCATAAACTAATAGTTATTTCTATAATAAACTCCCAGAAAACTTTCTAAAGAAGTCCTTTAATAAATTCAAAGTCCTTGTTAAAAGAATATTAAATTAAAAATTATATTATAATTTTCAAGATTACTTGACGATAGAAACGCAAAGGATTAACGAATTGCGAATTAGCGGATTAACGAATTAACGAATTTAAATTTAAATGTTCTAAACTAATATGATATTGTGATGATAATGATAAAAAACTACAAAAGACCCAACTGAGTTTGTTGTGAGCTCATATAAGGACAGGGCGCGAAGGAACCCTCCTAACTTTATATTTTATGTCTTTCTCTAATACCATCATCAGGCGTACATTATAATTAGTCAGTGGGAAAAAAATTGACGATGCAAAAGTGCTTAGGGGTCCACTTGAATAAAGATATTATGACTTTGTCTTTACATTTATCGATATTTTAAATAAACAAAGTTTCAGATTATAATCACAGATTATTAGATACCATAGGAGGCTGGAAAGTAAAACTTAACAAATTTGTGACACACAGCTTTTGTGTTCGTAATTTTTCAATTAACTTGTAACTTTAAAATTTAATTTAGTATGTTCGCCGTTCGTTTGGCTCGCTAGATTACACTTTACGTAACGCTCTCATCACGCATTCTCCAATTCCTTAAGTAAAGGCTGTATAAAGATCAAATTATAAAAAACTCTTAAATTTTATTGTAAAAAGCAGCAGGGTATTATTCATACTGATTCATTCCAGAATAAAAGAGAAATTTGGAAGGGGAAGACCAAGGCGAACGTCTCTAAATCGAATCCAGGACATTTTAATTAAGGGCCAGATCAAGAGTACTCTAAATCGACGAACTTGTATAAAAGGCTTAATGAGAATGGAAGAAGCGAAGGAGATATACAAGGATCGTGGCAAGTGGAAGGATGTGGTCTCTGCCTACCACTATGGGAATGAGGCGTCAAGCTATGTATGTATTACTCATGCAATGAGAGCAGGTTTTGAATTTCCTGATGGGAACTTCATTATTACAGTGTTCAGTATTAAGTGACAGCCCGTGAATATCCCACTGTTGGGCACAGGCTCATCAATGAGTAAAGCTCATTGATGATAGGGTTTTAGAACATAGAGCCACCACGTACAAAAGTGTATAATCTAACAAAATAGCAGTCTCTATTGCTTTACTCTCATAGTCCGAGGGAACAGAATCCGACATCAGAAACATCAGGATCTCGAACCCAGGACCTCATATCTGTATCCGAACAAGTTGACCAATAAGGCAGTCATATATATCTTTTTACAAACTTTATCAAGATATTTTCTACGATCAGTTAAAAAACTCCACGTTTTCTGTCATTCGTGATAGCCATTCAAATGTTTACGCACGTAGGGTATCTAACTTTTTATGTAAACTTTTGACAATTTCTATTCGGTTTTTTTTCAACCTGACAGAAGTCATTTCAATCGACAATAGAGAAAAGAGTACGCCTAACTATTTATCTTATATTATCACTTATCTGTTTTTATAGAAATTCAAACACGTTAACTTCAAATTATTTCCAATCATGGACAAATTGTGGACCATTGTCAGGTGTATATAAAAAGAATTTATATAGATGTCCAATCGAAAACGGAAGAAATATCTATAAACTTTTTTAAAGCAACTTTCGTTTGAACTATTTTATTTGTAAATACGAATATACAAAGTAAATATTTCGTTAAATTTATTTACTCTACATTTTAGGAGGTTGTGACCGTTTCTTAAGTATAACTAATGATACCTTTGTTATCTCGATCTTCCGAAACACAATAAAAAAAAAGAAAAAGTAAGTAGCTGCCCGACCTGAATGGGTCAGCAGTGTGGGATTCAGCGAGGGAGGGTACCTCGCAATACCCAATAAAACCCAGCGGAACCCTCTTCATTCGTAAGTGAGACACTAGAGGTTCAGCTTGCGCATTCTTCCCTGGTGCCCCAGATGAACACAGGCCTCCAAACTCATAGGGAGAGGGTTATAAGAGCACCGACCCACCACGCTGCTCCACTGCGGGTTAGCAGGCATAGTATACAAGTGCATCCTATGTGCCTTCACTCTCTTAGGACGATGTGACGGAAATCCGACACGACCGAAGAGAGATCAGGCGTAAGACCGACGTCTAAACGTCTCTCCGAAGCGCGGGAGTGAATCACACCGCCAACTTCCTCAACTTCGGGCAAATATTGAGAAAATCTTTTATAGAAAACTCAGTATCAATTTTTGTAATGACCCGAACGCGGCCCTGGAACCCAGGACCTCATAACTGTGGCCGAAAATACTAACCACTAAAACAATGAGACAGTCAGTCAGAGATACACTACTTAAAATTAATATAATAAAAGTAAAAAAGGAAGTGAGTGTATGTGTGTGTTTGTGTTTGTGCGTGTTAAATATATGTGTACTTCTGTGTAAGCATTCTCGCTTACACACAAGTACACATATATTTAATGTATCACTTATTATTTTTAGAAGTTTTTCCGTTTCCTCGTAGTTTAATGTTAATAGCCATTCGAAAAGATGTTTCTTGCATTTATACTTACTCATAGGATAAATAAATATTTTTTTAAAGTTTTATGGACAGTGTTATATGAATGGGCAGTTTGTGTATCATACTGACGAGAAGCAAATATTAAGATTTTTGATGTGAAACTTCTTTAGGCGCATGAGGGTAAAATTTTTACGGATGAAACGCGTGATTAAGATGTGCAGAAATTTTTAATGCTAATTTCTTTGAAGGTTAGGTAACTTTAATATTTACAAATAACATGTGGCATTTTAAATTGCCAGTCGTCATTTAATAACTTAATATACTATTTTTCATAAAAATACAAGAAAAAACAAAATTTTATTAATAATTTTCAATATTCGCCATTTGAGATTTCAATCAATTCAATCTTCGACTTTTTAAATATTTTAATGACCTTTAAATTCCTAACATATCTTTTTCCCTCCCTCTAAGTCTGGTAAATCTAAAGATTTACATTTGTATAAATATAAACAAGCCTTAAAAATTAGTTTATCAAAGAAGTTCACTTCTGCCATGTGTACTTTGTACTCATGAACTTTTAATTATTTTTATTGGTGACAATTCAGTGATCACACCTAATTGTAAGGGATGATACAATCAAGTTATAGCCCACCGGAACAAAAATCTCTTCCTTGTCGGTACATTTTTGCTGGTGGAGTGGTAACTACAGCCGAAGACTTCCAGACAAATTAGAAAATACAATTTCCTAAATTCTCTCTACCAGGGATCGAACTCGGGACCTCTGCTATCAAAACGAGTATTCGCAACACTGCGCTAGCAAGGCCATTTGCCTTATAGGGAACCTTCTCAGTAATATGAGACAAGATGTAATTATATGTATATTTAAAATAGTACGTAAATACTCTTAGTTCGTTTGCAAAAACCGTATGACTAATTTTTTTCCGCGGAATTGAAAGCCATTTAACGCCTGCCTTTAATTATAAAATAAATGCCTTTTACGGAAATATTACACATTTTCTACTCGGAATTCGACCTTTACAAATACATTCAACGGAATTCATTGTTGCCTGAAATAATTTCTTAATGTACGTTGAATTTCATTAAGAAAATTTAATTACTGAACCCACATAGCTTGATAAATTTTTATATGCCCATAAATATGTTTTCTTTAGTTTTAAATTGGTAACACACATTGGTTCCTGAATATGTTCATTAAAGTTTAATATGTACAAGAAAAATGAAACCTATTAATTTTTCTCAACATAAAAAGATTTTACAATGACAATTTCGGAACAAAATACATGTGAAATTTTAAATAAAAGCTTAAAAGTGTGTAAGCTCGCTTGCATCTTAGACTGTATTTTCACTTAACATCAAATGAGATTACAGACAAGTGCAAACCTTTCATTGTGTGGTCAGGTGGTATAAGCTATGGCGTCGTCATATTGTCCTTGGATATTCTGCCTAGTACCTTCCACAATTACCCGTACTCCGAACGTGTATATCTAAATTAATATGATAAAGGGGAAAACATTTGTGTTGCGGACGGGAGCACCGAGCCTAGCGCATTGCCAGCGGCGACTAATTCTGATTGGTCAACCACCAGCGACCTCCCTCCCGCACCTTTCTCAGCACCTGCGATCGCCCTCTCTCCTGCTCGTTGCACCGTATGTGCCTGCCGAGTGGGAGAGTTGTATAAAACGCTTTTCCCAGAGTTGTATGACATTAGACGGCCTAAATATGTCCTTAACGACCCAGATGACAAGAGAATCGACAATCTACTGTACCAGGTAGGGACAGACATACAAACGTTACACATCGACTCAGCCGGCGGAGTCGAGGTCCCCGATTTCTCACGTCACCCGGTCGTGGACTTCACCCACGTTCCCGGCGGCACTTCTGAACAGTCCTTTACCTCCCCCCTTCCCATGCCAGATTGATAATATATGATAACGTCGTTCCAAGCCGAGGCTCGGTCTTGCAGGAGACGCCCTTGGAGCGGCATTTCCAATGTGAGCGAGCCCTTTTCAGGGCTCGCACTCCAAAAGTGGCGGTCTCCTTAAAAGCCGCCCATCCCTCCGGTTACGCTGTAAAAGCCAGTAGGGCTAACAGCTAAATACACTCCGAAAAAAAATGTATGACACATTTCGCCTTAGACTCCCGAACGGAGTAGATCCCAGTACTAACCGCGACTTGTGACTATTGAACCAGAACTCTGCGAACCGAACTCCGCACAACTAAACATCCGAACCTGCAAGATCTGAACAACTAATGTCGAACCACTGAACCTTCAAGAACCTATTGCTCTGCCGAACCGAACCAAACCCGAAGCATTGAAACCCGACGAACGAAGCACAGAACCTGGACAACCGAACCATCAGACCATGAAGAACGAAGAACTGAAGTACCGATCCATCAAAAATTGTAGATCGGAACTATCAAGAATCCAAGACCCCGAACCCCAAGAACCGAACATTGAACGAAGACCTAAGAACGCTATACAGTCCACTGAACCCGGAGGGATTTGCCTGAACCTTAATTCCTCCCGAACAATTTGTATTTTTGTATGTATATATGTATGTATGTATATTTGTTACGTTTTCACATAAAAACTACTAGACCGATTTCAATTTTTTTTCACCATTAGAGAGCTTCATTTTCACTGAGCGACATAGGTTAAAGTTAATACTGTCTCCCACAACAAAATCAGTCGAGTAACGACTATTTGGGTAAGAAATGGCCTTCAAAAATTCCATTGATTTTTCACTTTATATCTTTACTACGTACATATCTTGTGGGGGGTCTTCCTACACTGCATCGTCCAGAGCGGGGTCGCCATTCCAGCACCTGCCGGCCCCAACGTTCATCGGTTCCTCGGGCTATTGATTCTGCTACTGATCTCCTCATTTCTGATTTGATCGCGTAGAGAAACTCCGAGGATAGCCTTCTCCATCGCACGCTGAGTGACTTTGAGCTTCCGAATGAGGCCTATAGTCAGCGACCATGTTTCTGATCCGTAGGTAAGCACTGGCAACACATACTGTTTGAAGACTAGTCTTCCTAGTCCAGCAGTTGACGTCCATCGGTTGAGGCGACGACGACGTATATATGCAGTAGCATGTCCTTTTTACAGTTAATATTCACGATGAAGTAACGATTACATAGACATTTATTTACATGAAAGCACCAGAAATGTTGTAAAATCCAAGGTATCGATTTATAATATACAAATGAGCGTAAGTACCCTCATAAAGCGATTACGACACGCCGTTTGCTTTTATTACCTAAGTTACGGTATAGACGATAAAATTGATTTCCCGTCCCGCAAAAACTGTGTCGATAATAAATTATTTTTTATATATATATTTTTCTTTTCCTCCGTCCGCTTTTTACCGGGATGGGAGGTAGGGCTATATTTCTTTTATACTGGCCATAAACGTCGAATTTCTCCTGGTAACTATCTGTTGCAATAAATAATGTAAAAAACGTAAGTTTTGACGCTTCGGTCCGACATAAATTTCTTTGGATGGCGAATTTAATTTTCGTAGATAGGAAAGCTCTTAGCGAATGAATGTAGTTTCTTAAAGTAGATACGAAATATGATAATGTTTAGTAATTTCAGGGAGGCAATTCTTAAAACGAATGATAACAAAGTCGGTGGATACAGTTTGGAGTTGTAGCTACATATGTATCATCTCCATACAAAATTAAATTACACCATTGGATAGTTAAATGATCATAGAATTTATCACGCTATGGAAAGACTGTAACACATCACACGCGGCGGAGAGGGAATCTCCGTTACGAGACGTATTCACGTACAACTAACGGCTTTTGTCGATTCGAAACAAAGATGTTTTGTAAAAAATAACATTAGTCGCAATTTATTTAAAAAAAAATTCTTAATAAGCATTCATTACATGACGTAAACTCTTGCTAATCAAATTTAAGGAATTAACATTTACAAAATACTGTAGTAACACCTACTAAGATAAAGATTGTCTAATAGAAAAATTATACCCTTAATTGATTGACTTAGGGCCGTATTTAAGGGCAACCAGGGCCAAAGCTTCTGGGCCTTTCTTGAAAATATACTTTAAAACTTCAAACTTCAATGCTCTGTTAAAATTTGTGTCAACTGTTACCTTTATTCACTGAGCTAAATAGATTTCTTGCCATTTCATTTTCTAACAAAATAAGCAATCTCATACATTCTTTAATCAAGATATTATATTTAAGTTCATGCACATGATTGCAATCAATTATCTTTGTCTCAATGTGTGTATCCATAATACAATAAAAATTGCAGGCTTGGATGAGAAATTTATGGTATCCTCTGCAAATTTTACAAATTTTCTCTTTTCGATATTTTTCGATACTTCTTGTTCTTAATTATATTTATCGCTTTATTTCATCATCAATTATATTTTTTCGTTACGCAAAGAATTATTAAATTATACAAACTTTTGTGTGTACTATGCCTGCCAATCCGCAGTGGAGCAGCGTGGTGGGTCTATGCTCTTAAAACCCTCGCTCCTCGGAGTGAGGAGGCCTGTGCCCAGCAGTGGGACGTTAATGGGCTGCTACTTACTTTTACTTACTTATACAAACTTTATTCATTAAAATTGTAATAAAAATGCACAACATTTAGTTATAAAAATATTTTCAATATTGTTAGCGATCATGATTATTTTATTTGTAATTTGCTATTAAATTGCTATATTTGTTTAATATTCTGAGGTCTTTATAATTATACCAGTGAAACGTTTACATACACTACATCTGGATTAACACAGTCCGGAAATTCTCAAATTTAAGAAATCGTCATGTTTAAACACTACGACTGTGATTGGTGGACTTATTAATTTTGAGTGGGCGTTTGGTATAAGAGGGGTAGCACAGGGGAATGAAGCAATATTCGCTTTTTGACAATTCTTAGTTTATATTAACGATAGTATTGTTTTAAGTCATTCTAAGTATGTAATATAATAATTAAGAAAATGAGAACAGTATTACTTAACCTGCAAATTAGTGAGCGACTCTAAAAGTATATTAAGTTAAAATAAATTTGGACGTTTCACTTTATTATTAATATTAATGCCAAGGTTACAAAATGAAAAAAAAAATTGATAAATAGTTTTTTTCACTTTATTAGAATCATACGTAATAATTAAATAAATATATTCGCTAAAATTACAATATAAGTAATTTGGCAACATTTTTTTACAATATTCATTACTTTGTGTTAGTTATGTGTTTGTATAGGCAATATTTATACATGTGATTTTACAATAAATTGTTTCATTAAAATCGAAATTAAAAACATAGTAATTTTTCTCAGACGTCTAAACCCTGGGAATTCATACATACAGATATATTTATACAGATGTTATTACAACTCTAAAAATACTATAACATTTAGTTAAAAAAATAACAGAAACTATTTGCCCGTTTGATTGTATTACGCCATTCCATTGCGCTTGTTTCGGAACGTAGTAACTCTGAAACATCGAAATAAAGGCATTAAAATACGAGATCCAATTTTCACGATTCTATAGAGGCGTATGAAACGTGTAGATTTTTTATTTTTTCCCCTATTAACAATGGCATTCTAATAATACAGATAAATAAATCAAAGCTTTTATTTGTTGGTGCATTTTTATAATTAATTAATATTGTCCTCTTTTGGGTTATCTATATTCATTCTTTATATGATCAAAAATATGATGACAAGGAGTTAGTAACAAGTTATGCAGTCTTTTGAAAGAGTTCAAGAATGATTTTAATGTTTAGAAATACAGCATGAAGAAGCTAGGTGTTTTTTTTTAACTGAGTAATCAAATTGTTCCAAAAAATTCTTATTTTAAGGCTTTTAACTTGCTAATTCTACTGGTTCCCCAAATATCTATGCGTGACGGGATTGACTTAACATTAGGTAAAGTCGTTTCAGTTTGTTTGTAATAGAATAAATTTGGTGCGTGTTTAAGACCACACGATTTAACAAAAACAACTACAAAATTCTTTATTGGACAAAAATTAAGTCTAACATGTTATACAAAAAAAAAAAACACTTATTAACATTATTGCGCATTGGCGGCCTTATGACTTCAAGTGATCTCTTATAGGCAACCTTAATTATATTTTAAGTAAATATTCATCAACACAAGCTTAATAATATTGAAAGGGGAGACGGTTAGTACTCTTATTCACAAGGATGGAACACAACATGGTAAAGGAACACCTTAACCACATTTTACCGTGTATAAGACAGGCAATGTTTGCGCACGACCTTCTGCCTCCGTATATCCTCAGTTGGTCTCATCTGAGACACCAGGGACAAATGCGAAGTAGAAGACGTTCTAGAGATGTCAATTAATAAATTCAAAGTCTTTGTTAAAAGAAACTTGATAGAAAAATCGTATTATAAGTTGCAAGATTACTTAGACGAGAGAAACGCGTGGGAGTGAACGAATTGCTCTATTATGAATTGAAATATATTAAAGTAATATGATATACTTCTTTTTTTATATTTGTGTAAAACTTAAAATTGAAATTTTATTTTTGGGTACGTTTGATTCATTATATTCCATTAGTTTGGGTAGGCACTGGCGCCTAAAATACGGGTTTTCCTAGTTAAAGGTTCAGGATGTCACATAAAAAATGTATTAATTGTACCTAATAAATAAATATTTCATATTTCATTTCATTTCATTGTAATGATGATTGTAACAAAAAAAAAATACCCGATTGAGTTTGTTGTGGGTTCTTCTCGGGTCAGGGCGCGAAGAAACCCTCGTAACTTTCGATTTTAAGTTATTCTTGACAACCATCATCATACGTATTTTAGAATCTAAATAAAGTCTAATAAAAGAAATTTAGAGTGTGGAAAAAAATATTTGACGATTCAAAAGTGCTGTAATATGCCTACTTGAATAAAGATATTTTGATTTGATTTGGATTTGAAACTGTGGTATTTCACTTATGGATGAAGAGCTTTCCGTTGGGTTTTAGTGAGTGTTTGGAGGCCTTCTTCCTCAAAAAGTCCCACATTCCTGATCCAGCGATAAAAATATTTTTTGCTTTATTTTCTTATGACTGACAGGTTAGACTTTTGTTTGTAATCTTACCTGATGGTCAGAAATGATACTGGTAAGTTTGGTTATGGTTTCTATACAGCATCGTAGTAAAACTAGTCGGCAGGATGGTAACTAGTCACGACCAAAGCCTCCCTTTCTAGGCAGTCAGTTGTTTTCTTTAAACGTATTGATAAAAGCTGCACTATAACAAATCAAAAGTAATTTCAACTCCCATTTTCCAAGCGTAAACTTAAAAAAGCTTACAAAGCCAAATCATCACAATTAAGACAATTTAACGGCTATTAAACTTAACTGAGCTATAAAAAAAAACGAAAACTCACAATTCCTTCCAGAGAGATAACTTTCGAAATTCAGCCCGGAAAAGAAATAAAGCCTTAGCGCGTGTCTTTTGTCAATGAAAAACGTTTGTATTATTAACAGACGGAATAGAAAAACGAAGCCTTTGTATTATGGTATAGTACGACAGCAATCAACTTCTATACTTTAACGTATTATTGGGTAGTCTTCGCTTTGAAATTTATTATACAGACAGGATACATAAAATTAACTATTAATTTGATAGTGACTGTATACCTTTCTACGACAAACTTTCAGAAGATGTTCAATGGTCGTCACTTAATAAATTAAAATCCCTTCATAAAAGAAAATTAATGGAAAGTCCTAATATAATTTGATAGATTAAATTAATATTGTAATGATGATAGTAAAAAAGTACTGCTTACTAAGATTGACGTGTGATCTTTCCTTCATAACATATAATTATAAGTCATCCTTTAATATCATCATCATCAGTCGTACATTGGAATTATTGTGTGATAAAATCTATCTGTAAAGCTATATAGGGCTAAAAGATTTTTTAAATCAAACTAGTGGTTTCTAAGATTCATCAAATATTAGAATAGTTTGAAAATTTCATCAGGATATATATACATAGGGTGTGATCTTATCGTTGGAATTAATTAAACCAATACATAAATATACCACTATAAAAGCTTCATCTGTATTTAGGTTAAAACAAGGTGAAACATTCACAATTTCTCCAAAAAAATCTTACCTCCAAGGTTGCCCTGTGATAATATCCAGATACGCCTCTTAAAAATTGTCACTGTGACACAAAAACGCGTCAAAAACTCGCGGGTACCTGTCAAAGTAAGAAACTTTCGACAAATTAACTTTAACAACTTCTTTAATGTGATTTCTTTCACCAAAAAATGTATTTGTCACGCGATCTTGTCGTTTTATAATGTTTTTTTTAACTAGAGACCCTCCAGTTGACGTCTACAGAAATTATAAATGAGAACCTTTATTTATTACGTACTACCTAATGACAGGCATGCGTTGCATTGACTTCCTTCATATATGTATATATCTTCTTAATACTCGAACAAAAGAGACCCATTATTTATCATGTATCTTTCGCGTTAAGAATCATTTTTCGCCAGCCTTGCCCCGCACCCAACAATTCAAATCTATTCAAATTATAAGGTCAAGTTCACAGTAGCCAGTTGAAGGCATAGTTGTGAACTTGCTATGGTCACTGAATAATGATGACAATCACAAGAATGATGATAACTCACTTCATTTTTAACGCGAATGAACTATAGGTAACGGCAGAATGCGTAGCATCGACATCTTTTATTATTTTAAAGTAATTGTACAGTGGTCTCATATTTTTTTTATATAAAATAGTTTCCAAGTTGAAAATAATATAATTGAATGTCATGAAATAGAGTATAAAAGATACCTATTATTTATAATATACTATGTAATAACTTGTTATATTAAAGCAATTAGATAATCTTCTCATACTTTTTTTATATAAAAAAAGTATCTAAGTCGACAATACAATTTTATGGAATTAAGTGTTATGAAAGAGAGTATAAAAGAAACCAGTTATTTATTTATAGCGTACCAGATAATTACTGCCTTACGATGGAATTGCTTTCTTCCTAATTTTTCTTTTTTTTTTCAATTAGATCAAATAGAATATACTTTTGTTTGAGCCGATTTTTATATGGCACGTGTGGAGTAAAATATTATATGAAACTGTGATTTTCTTGGACATTTTTAAGTGTAAACAAGTATATTACAAAAAGTATATTATTTTAATAAAGGTTTAGTTCAGTCCAAAACTTTGACAAAAGCTGTATTGTTTTTTAGTTCAATTACTTATTTTGAACTGCCTCATTTGTCTAGCGGTTAGCATGTTCGACTACAGACATGAGGTCCTGGGTTCGAGCCCCGGGTCGGGCCAATTCGAAATAGATATTGAGATTTCTGTTAAGATTTTCTCAATATTTGCCCGAAGTTGGGAAGTTGGCGGTGTGATTCACCCCAGTGCCTCGGAGAGCACGTTAAGCCGTCGGTCCTGCGCCTGATCTCTCACCGGTCGTGTCGGGTTGCCATCACGTCGGACTACGAGAGTGAAGTTATTTTTACTATACTTATGAGAGTATACTTATTTTTACTTAAATTAGTCGCAATTAGGGCAATATTGTCCATATTCCAAATTTTTGTAGTTTTTTTGCGAGAAACTTATTTTTTTGTTTCATTATAGTTAGTTGTGGACTTGATGAGAACCACTACATATATTTATACATATAAAATCGGGTTTTAAAAGAAAAAACACTTCATACGGCTATTTTGTGAATAAAATTTTACTATGAGCTTTTCTCGAGTTTTCTCTTTTCAACTCGCACCGCCTAGTTTGAAATGAATATAAATTTACAAATGGATCTAGACGCGTTTTTTTTCATTCACGCAAAGTTTAACGCACCCTAAGCAAAACTGGTAACAAGTGATGGGTTAAAACGTCGCAAAACAGTACATAATTTACAATGAGAAACAATGTCTAGAAAACTAGACTTTATTCCGTTGTTTTAATGTTTTAAGTCTAGTGTAGCGTTTGGTTTTGTGACCTTATGTGTCTGGGTGGAATTGTAGACCGCCACGCGAAGTTATGTTTTGTAAAGCAAATTGAGCTTTATAACAAAGTGTTAAAGGATGAATTGGAATGTAAGGATTTTTTCAGTTAATGTCTGTTTTGTAAAATGTATGCAGTACTGCGTACTTACTTGGCTATAACAGGTTTGCAGCGTCTACCTTTTTCCCAGATGTTTCGACTTTTTGCTGATGTGACTTGCAAGCGAAATAAGAAAAGTTTTTTTATTTCTCTCTTTTTTATTTTCCAGAGCTACTTGAATTGTTAAGTACGAATGCTCTTAACATTTTATTATACGATATACAGATGTGAATGCATAAAATAAAGAAACTCTTACAGGATTCTCTTTATAACAATACTAAGTTCGAAAGTTTAGAATGTTCGTATGACAATGAGAAATGTATTGTATTGTTGAAACTTTTCTCTAACTGAAACTTGCAATTTGTTCTACTGAAGGATCTCACATCGTCGTCCAATTGTGTGTTGTACATGTTCAGCAGAACAAAAAAGGAGAATGAAAACTCAATTTGTGGAAAGGGCCACTCGAGTGAATTTTTGTGGGTTCGTCTTATAAAAGATCGCAAAAATCTCTAGTGGTTTCTTGGTTTTATGTTGTTCTTCCATAGTCAGTCGTACATTGAAAATCATATGAGAATATAAAAGGATTATTATATTTTAATTATCAATACATTAAGTAAAAAAGTAAGTAGGCTTTTAAAGTAGGCAATCGTCAAGTATATTTTTTTACCATATATTATTTTTAATGTACGACTGATGAAGATATTAGAGAATCACTTAAAATCTAAAATTACGAAATTCGTTCGTACTGAGAAGAGCCCACAAAAACGCAGTTATATGTTATTTTTTATCATCACCATTACAATGTCATTATTATTAACTGTATTATAATTAGAGCATCACATTAACTACCACGCTTTTTTTATCGTCCATGTAATCCTTTGAAAAACAGTGTGACTTTTAAATTAGCTTTCCTTTAAGAAAGATTTTAAATTTATTAAATGACATTTGTTAAACGTTTGCTGAGAGTTTAGCTACTAGAATTAACAACAATTCTATTTTTGTTTCTTTTGTTATCTGATAAGAAGTCCTATTTGATTTAATAAAGATGTAAAGTCCTGCTTAAATAAAAACAATTGTATAAATTGATTTTGATACTGCAAAAACGATATTGTGAATAAGATAGTGTTAATAATATCATAGGTGAATTTATAAAAGCTGATTGCTGGTATTATTGTATTTTCATATTAATTTCCCTTAAAACATGAAAGGCTTATGTCACAGTGTTTGTTATCAAACTTCTCCGGAAAAGCTTGACAGATTTTTTGAATTTCTTTATGTTTATTTGTTAGGTTTTCGTCCTCCAAATCCTACCCCCCCCCCTCCCATTTTTTTGTTATAAAGTTCCGAAAATCAGTTATTTTTATTGATAGAGGTGTATAAAATTTCCCACACTTATAATTTAGTGCACAATGATAATATTTCTTTTAAATATAATAAAAAAACATTACATACACAACTATGTATTTAACACACAAGCATCCATAATATTTAATTTATTGTTATTCTGTGGTCAAATTAAGAATAGTCTATGACAAGGATTTGACATATATCTAACTATGAAAGAGTTTATACAAAAAAGATCGATTCCAGAGAAGTTTTATATTATAAATTATATAATTTTTTTTAACATAACAAAATAGAAACGATGATCTTTATTTGAGTAATTTTTTTGGAATAAGCAAATGAACAGTATAGCCTTGACGAAATCTGTGATTATAGAAGAATATTCCTTAAAATTAGACCCTTACTGATGTTGAAACTTATAATTTACATTAATTTCGGTTGAATTTCGGCTAATAATAATAATTAATAGGTTTGATATATGTTTAAATATACAACTATGCAAAAATACAAAGAATAGTTTAACATAAAACTCAGTACTATTAGCTTCATGACTCGGAACGAATTACAAAGCAAACGCAGACAAAATCCCATTAACTTAAAAGCGCGCAAACGAAAGTAATTCCTAATTTGCACGAAATGCAATGCCGACGACTGATGTTACAACTCTTTGACTACAGTTTATCTTTTCTTGAACAAATTAGCATTTGGTTCACCTGATATAAAGTGATTTTGACGGCCTCTTCGATAGCAATGAATTTAGGAAATTGCTTTTCCTAATTTGCCTGAGTCTGGACTGGTGGGAGGCTGCGGCCGTGGCTATCAACCTACCAGTAAAGATATATACCCACACAAGAGATTTTGTGTTACGATGCTGTGTTGTTACCATAAGAGGTAAATTGCCTCTCCTAATTGTACCATTACAATCAGTGATCAGAGCCAATAGCTTACCTGTCAAAAAAAAATATTTTTGTCGCAAATATCTTATTTTTGGTCTCACTCTTGAAATCCATTCTATCTTCGGTTAATATGAAATGTATTTGAATTTATTCATTATAACTTTTGCTTTGGTTTGACTAAGTTTACGATAGTTTCTATCAAATTAATTCTGTTATAAATCACCCGCGTTATGTTTCGCATTATTATCGTTTTCAAAAGTACGAACCAATAAAATGGGAAGACTCATATTATGTATTTCAAGAGTAAGCTAGCTGGTTAGCTCTTGACTGTAATCTCATATTTCGGTAATTGAGAGTAGAACGAGAGTCGGTAAATATATTAATTAAACGTGGTATGTATATAAATACATATCACGTTTAATTAATATATTATACATAAGTATAGCTTGTGTCAGATCGGACTGTAATAATGAAGGAATAGGGAGTGCATTTGTGTACTGTGCCTTTTTCTCACCTGGAAAATGCTTCTACGCACCCCTTCCACGAGACAGGGAGTGTGGGACTGGCCAGCAAGGGCAGAATACCCACTAAAACCCAGCGATAGTCTCAGCATCCTGAATTGGGAGTGTCAGAGGCTCCCTTGCGCCCTGACACTCCCAGATCAAACCGACTGAGAATGTTCAAGAAGGAGACAAGATGCCTCCTGCCGCCTAACTTCCTCCTCCGAAGGGGAGCGGCATCTGCTGCAGCTTCTCGTTGTCGCTCTATTTCCTCCTTCAACTAAATGACGGCCTAGAAAGAGGCAACTACATTCCATCTTATCTCACTGTTAAGCTTGGCGCCTACTATACTTGGCAGTGAGAGATACGCTCTGACCAGGAACCCCAGAGGATGTCGCTGTGGTCCACAAGTCGGGCATTTTGCCACAGTGTGGGCCGTGTCACAGCGTACCACCACACTGGTGGTAGTTAGGAGACTCTTTACGTCGTGCTATCTGATGCAAATACTTACCAAAACATCCATTTCCGGTCAGTACCCGCACCCGCCTAAAGGAAAGCGATCCGTGCCGCCCACCTAACCATAATAGCTCTCGGGAAGGGCACTGGCTCTTTGGACCTCGTTAATTTCAAGACGGTTACCGAGCCTCTTAACCCACAGTGGAGCAGGGTGGTGGATCTATGCTCGAAATACCCTCTCCCCTATGAGTGAGAAGGAAGGAGTGTCCACCAGTGGAACGCTAATGAGCTTGTACTTATCTTTTTTTACGCATCTACCATTTGAAAAATCCTGGATCCAATTTATATCCCATCCTATCGAAATATATAATTGAAGGCACCAGATACTAATGCAAAAATGCCTCCAGGAAATTATCCCCGTAAATCTAAATACAAATTCACACACCACTTATTTACGTAAATAAAGTTTTGTCTGCGTTATGCTTCAAATTAGTTCCAAGCCATAAAGTTAATAGCAGAAGGTAATTTAAACTATTCCCTAGGAAGTTTTTGTAATGTTACCCGTCGGTTGCGAATTTCATCGCTGCTTAAATACATAAACTGAATTGACTTAAAATGTTGCAAGTTATTTCAGAACTGCAAAAGTTTAGAATCTTAACGACGATCTTTATGGTACATTAGTACAACGATATCGCAAACAGCTCTAGGTTCAATAAATTAATCTATACTAATATTATAAAAGTTTGTTTGATTGAAGGCGTTATATCTGATCTCAAAAATATTTTCAGTGTTAGATAGCCCATTTATTGAAGAAGACTAAAGCCTATTTATTATTACGCTAAAATCATTAGGGCCGGTGCACCAAAGAAGAATGTTTTAAAATTGTTTTCTTTTTTCTTTTGAAAACTTTCACTGCGTGCGCTGAATAAACGGTTAAAGTTTCTTAGTAATCATATACGAGTATGACAGAAATGTTCACCTTTAAAAGTTCTAAAAAAAAGTCTGCCACAGCAAAGGTCTATCTTTTAGAGTCGACTCACTATAACCTCCTTTTATGGTAATCAAATATGTTCGCTTTGTCTCTTTTATGTAACTTAGGCGAAATAGCTCGATTAAACTTATAAATTACTGATCATCCTTAAAAATGGAAGTGCCATACAATTTGACATAAAATACATAAAACACCATATTTTAAGACGCCATTTCATAAATAAAGAGACGTTAGAAACAAGCCGATATAATAAAACATGACTAACATAAAGATTCAATACTCTCGAGATTCTGTATGGGCGTAGGGTCAGCACAAAAAAATATTTAAAATTTAAACAATTTAGGCAGGCATATACTCTCTTACTTCACCCTTATAGTCCGATGTGACCGAAATCCGACACGATCAGTGCTCTTCGACCCACGGGTTGGTATACACGGCCAACTTCCCAGCTTCGGGCAAATATTGAGAAAATCTTAATAGAAAATTCAATATCCATTTTTGAAGTGACCCGACCTGGGACTCGAACGCAGGACTTCATATCTGTGGCCGAACATGCTAACCTAACCTCCAGACGAATGAGGCTTTTTTTTTGTCAATTATTCCATTTGAAATATTGTTAATAAGGAATATTACAAATAAAACGTGCAGTCTAAATAATATGTATTCAACTTAGTGATTTCCAATATTTTAATTTATAATTTATACGAGCTGCACATAATTTTTTTGATACGAATTCAAATTAGCATATCGAAACTATACTAATGGGTTCATACCACGTTGGCGATTCTATATTTTGTCGATATTTCGCCCCAGTTGCATAGATCGTAGACACGAGGTAGCTGCTGTAGGCAGTTGTGTCAAGCTGTCAGAGGCAGAATCTTTCTACCCTACCTATAACCCTATATATCTAATCAATTTATTTTTAATGTTGAAAAATTACTTCGCTTGTTCATTTGTACACCACTTCATTTCACGTATCCGCCAGTTTAAAACTATTTGGATACTTTTTAATTATAATTACTAAGCAAACTAGTCGCGGCATGTAGTGGCGGCCCGTGAAAAGAACTTTTGTGATATGAACTTTATAGTCCAAAAGTTCTTTTAGGTATTATAATTATTACCTTATCGAAAAATTGGTTGTGCCGTTCTTGTTTTTGTAGCCTAATATACTGTTGACTCGATGTCTATTTAAAGAACTAATTAAATGAAATACCGATTTGACTTTTAGTTTTCGGTTATGTTCACAACTTTCGTTATACGATTGAAAAGTATTTAAATTGACCATTATAATTTATTTACCATAATCGTCGATATATGTACAATAAAGTTGATTTAGCAAGATCATAACTAAATAGTAGATGTACTGTGGTGAAACATATGATTAAGTGCTTTAATAGAATGTATAATAAGTTAAACTATGTTTGCGTCATGATATTAGTTTTTGTATTGACTAAGCGGCGCGAATGATGACATTGCGTTGGGAGCTTCTTCGTAGAGTACGACAGTTAGAGTTTTGATATTATTACTGTATTCAATTTAATGTTTAATAGAATTATACTTATAAATAATAGAATATGTGTCATTAATCCATACAATAGTATTAATAATACAATGCAAACATATCCAATTTTGGTTTACTTTATCTGCTGACGGTACAACTGGGAACAAAAATAGCGGAACGACAGGTGCAACGGACATATAACCGGCTTTGACTTGTCGGGAAGTTAAGAGACTGGTCTCTAGATTGTATAGAATTATACGTACACATATACATTATGTGAAATCTGTTTTAGATAGGCCTGTTTATATTCTACATTGCAGGACATCCTCTCGTTTTAACGAGATACACTTATGGTTGCCTTTATGTAGTTCCTTTATATAAATTACTGTTTTATATACTAATGGGCCTCGCTAGCGCAATGGTGCGAATGCGTCCTTTGTTAACAGAGGTTCAGGGTTTATAGTTAAATAGACAATAATTTTATTTTGTTGTTTATAATTCTGTTTATAATATATGATATAATAACTACTTAAACTCCGCTATTTTACTCTCCCAAATGAGTATTAATATAAGATGAATAATAAAAGAAGTCAGATCGGTCATATAACGAGTTTTTTTTTTATCTAGATAAAGATATTTTTAACGCTAGTATGTCAGTTTTATATAATAAGCTTATTAAAGTTTGTAATTAAGAGTAAGATATGTATCAATTAAATCATACTAATAAACTAACACTTATATACTAATATTAAATAAATAAGACTAGTTGTTCATCGCTTAGTAAACATTAAAAACAATAATGTCATGCTGTGCGACCATATAGGGTCTCAATAAGCTCTATACATTTATATATTACTAACTGAACCCGCGACTTCCTCTGCGTGGAATGTTGTTTTTTGTAGCATTTTCATCAATTGTTTTACAAATAAGAAATGTACCCACATGCCCTTTGAGGATGAAATTTCCTAAAATTTACCTTTGATAGTTTCCATTAGGTCAACAAAAAAAATCTGACCAAGTTTTACATACCATAAAAGAATAAGTTTGTGAATGTGAAGTTTGAATTTTTTTTAAAGTTAAAATTAAAATTATTTTAATTCACACCCCCGCAACACCTCTTGCGGGTGGAATTTCATAAAATCCTTTCTTAGCTAACCTCTACTCGGCAAAAGGAATATTCCTACCAAATTTCAAATATCTACGCCTTATGGTTCCAGAGATATCGTGATGACCTAGATATCTCTTATATACATGTCGGAGTGCAATAGTTTGTATAACGCTGGTGCCATCTCTCTATCGGCGTGGGACAGAGTCAACCGTGAAAATCCGGCGCGCGTCTCTCGTTAGTTCTCGGGTGACGGTTCGCTAGAGCGGAGACAATTGAAACTGTCGCGTTCCTAGCTATTATTATTAATTAGTCTGTGTATTATTGCTCCAACATTACCCACCAAAGCCTACAGTATGGAGATCGAATTATGGATGCCACTAATGACGATGTCAGCGGAGAAGCCTTCGCCCCTATGCTTTACGCTCCTTCTCTCTTATGCTCCGACATATATACGTGGCTACCTCAATAAATAATTAACTAAATATACACCGAGAAAACAATTTAAATAAATAACATATTACCGCTGTGAAGCGATTTCTTCTGGGCAACCTTTGGGTTAGAGAGATTATTTCTTCATTTGCTTCTTACCACGTTAGCATGCTTCCATCTCTGAATGTATCATGACTTACTATTAAGCAAGCGCTAACGTGGTAGCAAAAAAATATTACTTTATTATCTGATGACCGCGACTTTTTCTGCATAGATGTACACATGTCTCTGAAAGCGAATGTATTATATGCAAAGAATTTACTCAAGACTAAATTTAAATTCTGTCTAAAAATAACTTTAAAAATCTATAGCTCTTTTTATATATATATTATAGATTAAATAGCGTTATCTCTCTTACACTTCAATATAACAACAAAGTCTCCCAAGAGGCTTGTATCTTGATGGAAAACCTGCAGAACGCCCACGTTTAGAAATCCGGAGCAGAATGTATAAAACATCAGGTCATTATCTTCAAGTTTATAATAAGAATTGATTTTTTTATGATTATGACTTCAAAATTGCTAAAGAGAAATCTGATGACTTCATTTCGCATGGACTCCGCCTCGTCTCGATTGAAATGTTTCTGTTATTTATTTTTTTGCTTGTAAATGTATAGTATTTTATAAGGAACAAATTTAGAATAAAAAAAATATAACATACTTAAAGAGGAATCTGAAGCTATCATTTCATTTCATCCGGGGAGGTTAGTCTGTATTGTTTTATTTTTTGTTCTGACGGTGTTATTTCATTTTACAGACACAAAGGCGATTCTGATATTTACGTGTTTTTACTTATGTTTGTACTTCAACTTATTATACATAGAATAGCCTGAATAACGTAGCAGTTTGACGCGTTATTTTTGTTAAAAGAATCGTTACAAATCTTGTGCAGTTCTAGTTCTCTATAAAAGCTTATGTGACAGTTTATGTAAAAAAAATATTATATTTTCATGCTTTTTGGAGAAAAAAAAGCATCGCGAAGAAAGTTATAATTCTAAGGTGTATTACCACACCTGGAGAATTGGCTGTCTAGGGGGCACGGATCTCTTTCTTCGATCAGCAGATGCTGACTAGCTCACTAACGAAAGAAGGAGGACTCTGTAGATGCTCCTTTTCCTTGGCGCTGGAGGTTGGGAAGTAGGAAGCGTAGATTAGCCCTTCTCCTATCCCCTTCCTAAGTTTCCCAGCGGGAATACCCCGGACAACCAGGGTAGATCGCGTCCAACGATCCTCTGGTGCTCCGCTAAAGGATGGGGAGGGTATTGCTGGGTTTTAGTGATGTACGAGTATTCTAGCTTACTGCCAGCGAGTCCCAAACTCCCGTTCAGATTTTGTCTAAACAGGGTGCGTAAAGGCACTTCCCATCGTAAAAAAAAGGTATATAGCCCATCTACTTGCCGCAATCAAGGTGGTGGGTTTAAGTTCAAAAACTGCTTTCTTTAAAGTGAAGAGACATACGCCCAAGAGTGGGACGATAACCCTCGTTATTTAGATAATCATGGTGTTGGAAAATAGCACATTTTTTTTGAAAATAATATCATATAATTAGTTTTTTTCGTAACATTATCAATTAAGGACTTAAAGAAGGTCAGTCTTTAACACAAGTATATTAAGATTTTACAGCAATGTTGGTAAATTATGTGCAATAGATAAATTAGATTTTAAGCATATAGAAACGAGGATATACTTATTTTGTTTAAATACTTGTTAATCATGTACGGTAATAATCATGCTATAGCCACTCCTTTTTCCTAATTCAAAAGAATTTGATATAGAAGCAATAATATAACTACTAGAAAATTTACATTTGATTTGAGATATTGTAGTAGGTGCTATGAAAAAATAGCAATTTATGCTTGACCGCGTTTCTTTTACAGAAGGCCTTTTCAGACAAGAATGCAAATAAAAAGTTTATTAAAAAACCATCGCGCCTTTGTGGGTAGACCAATGAAAACAGATATTATTTCTTTGTCATCGCAACTCCTAAATGAGACTAAGCATAATTAATTCCTTTTTCCTTTAACCCTCTATTTCAAAGAAAAGCGTAACTAGTAAACTGTAGTATTTTGTTCTTTACAAAATTTTAAAAGTACAAAGACTATTATTAAGCAAGACTTTTTTATCTATAGTACACTACGAGTCTTTTTAATCTTTCACACTATTTGACTGAATATTTTGTAAAAACAACAGTGAAATTGAATACTTCTGTTCTTTGATAAAAGGTAGCACGAGTGTGGGTTCTACTCGTAAGTAAAATAATAGCTATGTCTGCAACTTTGTCCGCCTGGAATAGTGATTTTGAATTGCCTCTTTTAATAATTTATCATAATTATTTAAAAACAAGACATATACATATAATTTAATAAAGTTTTAACCAGGCACACTGTGTACCAAATTTTTTTATCGGTTCAGTATTTTGGTCGTGACAGCACGACAGACAAACAGAGTTATTTTCGCGTTTAAAATATTAGTAAGGTTTATTACTATCTACTAAAAAACCCTCTTTAGTTTTTGTCGTTGGGAAATGCAATTTACGCACTAACCCTGACCGATGACCAGTCAGGAGTGTGGGACTCGGCGAGGTAAGGTCTCGCAATGCCCACTAAAAGCCAGCGGAACCTACTTCATCCATTAGTGAGGCACCAGGTTCAGCTTTCGAATTCTGCCTCGGTGTCCCGGATGAGTCCGACGGAGGATTCATGGAGGCGGGAGAAGATGCGCAAACATGTGCCGCCTTGTATTCCGCCTCCTTTGGCGGTGAAGGGGAGCATTTATTCCATTCTCCCTCCCTCTGTCATGGGCTTCCTTCAGCGAGGCTGTCGTCTCGCAAAAGAAGGCCACTTTCGAACACCATCTCTCGCTGGAGAGCATCGCGCTTACAATGCTCCCCAACGAGAAGTCGCCACCGATCAACGCCACCAGGAGGTGACGCTGAGGTCCCCAGGCCATAAAGAAACATTACTTTTCTAATAAATCTTTCGTAGATTTGATTATGTTAATTTTTCTTAATCAGGCCAAACTTAATAGCCATAGAATATGTATGTCTTTTTTAATTGTAATAACTAATATTTTATACCATATAAGGCAATAACCTTTTAATATGTATATGGGACATTTGAAAGGCAATAAAACCAGTCTGTAAGTGTACTGCCACACTGACAACTTAAATGTCGCAACTTCCTTTACTCTATATAAATATGTAAAATGAAAGTGTCTGTTTGTAGCATTTAAGTGAAGGTTTCTCTTAAGTCGATATGAGAAGTACACAAAACAAAAAATACAAAAATTTGTATGAATATTCTATAAGTTTCCGAAATCACTCGTCTAGATGGGACATAGGTATAAAACAACCGAAACGACCTATAAATACTGGTTTTGAGTACATGTTTAACATTACGCATTATTATTATTTCATAGAAAAATTAATTTGTTGATCATAAATAAAAAATAAACAATATATCGTCTTAACATTGTTTGTAAAACTTAACATTAGTACTACTCTAGTACTAGGACTTGTTACTTCGAGTAGTATATTGGAAAAATACGGTTTTATTCAAAAAATTACAATTTGGTTATTAAATTTTGTTAACTAAACTAAATTTCAATAAATTGTACCCAATTTCTTATGCATTGTTGGGTTTAGGGCCCTGATTTGAATTTGGATATTACTCCTTTAGGGTCAGTTAGACTAAATATACAATACTTCTGTAAATGTGAACATATCACTAACAAAATACCTGTACCAATTTTGAATTCTGGTCCATCTAGAAGCTAACCGAAAAAACATAGACGCTTTTAAAATATGGTGGTGGAGAACAACACTGTTTTTACCATGGACAACTAAAAAGACAAAAATTCCCTGCTATGTCAGTCATATCGGTAGAAAACAGCCAAATAACCTGGTTGTGGTAGTGTTCGAAAGAAAGAGATTAAGTGGTTGTCCATCTACCCGATTGTCTGACCAAAAAAAGAGAATAGCAAGACTCGCTTTTCATACTGACCTAAATCAAACTGAAGATCGAAGAGAAGGAAGGAGCTCGTCCATGTTCCCACAAAAGCATATCAAGGAAAGAAAGAAGGAAAATAACTTTATTCAGTGCATAGGCGCAATTATATAATATAAACATCTGTGAAAAACATGCATTGAGTAATTGCACTACATTGATACCACAACTAATGGTTTAAATGTTGTGCAACCCCCACCCAGCCCTGAAAAGGCAGAACAGCTCGGTATTGCTGTGTGCCAGAAACCTGACAAACGGCACCGACTTTCAACTGCAGTCCTATAGCCTAGTCTAACCCTATAGGTATGACCTTCGTAAATCGGCAATGAAGTGTACAGAAATAATGATGGTCAAGTGAGAGTTAAGGGGTTAAGTTTTAATTTGAGAATACGGTATATTAAATAATGCATTTACCGACATTTCTATGAGATCCGTAACAAAATATATATGTCGGAGAATAAGAGAGAAGGGGGAAGCATAAAGCATAAGGACGTAGGGCTCTTCATTGGCACACTTCATTAATGGCATCCATAATTTCTATACTGTGGGCGTTCGTGGGTAATGAGGTGCAACCACACACTTTATTAATTAACTCGGATTAAGAAGTTCATTCACTTAGTGTTCCAGATATTCATTTACACAAACTCATTAACAATAATAGCTAGGAACGCGACAATTCCAACAGTCGACCGCTCCGGCGGATCGCTACCCGAGAACTATCGAGAGACTCCCGCCGGACTGCTATTATTGACTCTGTCCCACGCCGATAGACAGATAGCGCCAGCGTTCCACAGACACCTGCCCTCCGACATATAAGACTAACGGGATCCGCTGGTAATATATTAAATTAACAGGGCCCGTACACAATGTCGGTTTCGATATATGGGAATGAGGTTTCATATTTCCATACAATTTCAAACGTTAGCAATCATCGAAAGTTATGTTGTCTAGGACCCTAGCTCTTTATTTTCACAAATAAGAATTCACCGGAGCGCCACCGCTAACTCGTGTGACGTGACATTAGACAAGATTTACAATTTAAATTTTCGCCGTTTTATTAAAATGCTGCCTAAAAAAACTTTCTCACAGAAAGTAGAGGAAATGATTTAAAACGTCTACAGCCTGGCGCCGTACAAGAATCTAAACTTGTTTTCAATAAAACCAGTTAATGGTAACACATTTATAATCGGTCTCTTCTCGGAAGTACGGTGTTATTATCGAGATTCAAATTAATAATTAGATCAAGAATATAGGTGTATTGATATTGTATGTTATTATGATTATTCACATGTGACCGCTTAACTTTTAATCTTACGAGATATAAAAAAAGTAGTACAGGATGAAATGAAAGTTTTTATCTTAAATGTAAATCTCTACTTGCGCTTTTTGACTATTAGATTGGGCCTTTATACACATAAATCTTAAGAGTATCTTTCTTTAATCTTCTTTGAATAAATAAAAAACAAAGTCTATTAGATTTTTAGTCTTTCTTTTATATTATCGCCAGTCATTAGAAATAAAACATGAAAATTACTTATTTTTGAATTGATTTCATTTATCAGAAGTACAACATACACTGGACATTTGCTGTTACGATATAAATTACATACTACCCGTTGGCTATGTTCAAGGTGTACGGTTCGACTCGTATTAGCATTGAATTAATCAGCTCTCCTGCTATCAAAACAGATCAATTTACCACCTGAGCGTAAATTACACCTAGATTCTGCACACGCCTACTTCTTCGTCGAATTTACGATCTCTTGGGAAAAATGTATTTTTTCAAGTGAAACTTCTTTAAACGCATGAGGGCAAAATTTATACTGATGAAAAGCGTGATTAGCGTCACGATGATGTGCAGCGTTTTTTATGATAATTCGTTTGAAGGTTAGGTAGTTTTAATATATACAAATATTACGTGGCATTTTCAATTTCCCACTCGCCATTTAACTATTTGATATACTATTTTTCATAAAATATAAAACAAAAATATTTCACTAATTGACAAAAAACACAAACATGGCATTATTATTTACAATTCGTCGTTTGAGATTTCAATAAACTATTTGTGTTATTTTCGAGACTTTATATTTCAATGACAATTAAATTCATTAAATTCCTAACATAACTTCCCTTTTCATTTGTAAGTTTCGGAAATATAAAGTTTTCGATTGGTATAAATATAAACAAGACTTAAAAATTAGTTTGCCACAGAAGTTTCACTTCTGACACGTGTATTTGTACGCACGATCTTTGCTTTTTTAAATTTAAATGAAAACTATCCTAGTCGTAAGTTTCATAACAAAACCACCAATAAATTGTAATAATTAGTTTCGTAATCCAGTTAAACGATTACGAATTACTGGATTACGAGTTAGTGTCAGAGTTTCTCAACAGGTGGGAGTGAAAATGAACATAGATAAGACAAAAGTTATGTCTAATATCCATGTACCGCCACACCCAGTCATCGTTGAGAACTCAGCTCTCGAAATTGTTGACGAGTACACATACCTGTACACAGACATATAGTCCAGCTAGGTAGGTAGAATTTTGAGGAGGTCAAGTGCTGAATCCAACTCGGTTGGGCAGCGTTCGGGAAGCTACGCCAGATATTTTCGTCCGATAACCCTCCGTGCCTGAAGACCAAAGTCTTCGAACAATGCGTGTTGCCATGATAACATACGGTTCTGAGGCGTAGTCGCTGACTATGGGACTCATGCGGAAGCTCAAAGTCACTCAGCGTGCGATGGAGAGGGCTATGCTCGGAGTTTCTCTACATGATCGTATCCGAAATGAAGAGATCCGTAGTAGAACCAGAGTCACCGACATAGTCCTACGAATCGCTAATCTGAAGTGACAATGGGCGGGGCACATAGTCCGAAGTACTGATGGACGTTGGGGTCGGGAGGTGCTGGAGTGGCGACTCCGCACCGGCCGGCGCAGTGTAGGCAGACCTCCTACAAGGTGGACCGGACATAAAGAGGATCGCTGATTGCCGCTGGAGCCAGGCGGCGCACGAACGGGCCTTGTGGACGTCATTACTTGAGACCTATGCCCAGCAGTGGACTTCTATCGGTTGAAACGATGAAGACGAGTTTCGTAATTAATCACGATTACACTTTGACTGGGAGTTTTGATGTGAAACATATATAGCGACGCATACGACCGACGCATGCCGAGGCAATGCGTCGCCACGTTCCTCGGTTAGGCAATTCACCACCTCTCTCTCTACTGCTACATATAGTGTATACAGTGTTTTGTTAACTCCTGATACGGCAAAAATAGGCTTTGTTTTCAAATTAATCTAGGTAGTTAGTTAAATCATTTAGAATTAAGTTACTTCTGACCATGTTACAGTGTTACCTGATACAGATTAACAAGTTCCTAACAGTATTATTACTGACTCAATGGTCTAGTGGTTAGCATGTTCGACTAAAGATATGAGGTCCTGGGTTCGAGTCCCGGGTCGGGCCATTTCAAAAATCAATATTGAGTTTTCTATTAAGATTTTCTCAATATTTGCCCGAAGTTGGGAAGTTGGCGGTGTGATCCACCCCAGTACCTCGGAGAGCACGTTAAGCCGTCGGTCTTGCGCCTGATCACTCTCCGGTCGTGTCGGATTCCCGTCACATCGGACTATGAGAGTGAAGGAATAGAGAGTGCACTTCTTGTGTACTATGCCTGCAAATCCGCAGTGGAGCAGCGTGGTGGGTCTATGATCTAAAAACCCTCTCTCCTTGGAGTGAGGTGTGCCTGTGCCCTGCAGTGGGACGTTTATGGGCTGCTACTTACTTTTTTACTTTTTAACAGTATTATAGTTCCTTAGATTTCCTTCACATTCATCTGCAGCGTTTAGAGGTAGTTTTAAATACAGCGCAAAAATACATTTACGTAATTTGAAAAGGTATTTGTCAAATCATCAAAAAAAGACATAAAATTATGCAGCAGTATTCTCAAAATTGTAGCTGTAAATTATTGTGTTCTTCATTGATTCAGATAAGTTTTGTTTATTTTATTAAAACTGGTTTTTAATATATTGTTATTATTATATTTGTATTACTAGTATTCCTTTTGAAAACGTTTCTTCTTAGTTTTAAATTAAATACGCTGTGTAATCACCGGGGTCTCAGCTGAAAATCAGCGTCGTGTGTTCTACGACACACGACAATTTCCTGAGCTATAAAATCTTTCAAGGTGGTGGTACAGACAATAATGCTATATATAAGATTGCTATATTTTACACCATTTTAAAATAAACGCTTTTGTTTATCTTTTCTGTCAAGTAAAATCATAGTTAAAAGCTGTATGCAATCAAAAAAATCTTTGCAGGCGAAGTCGCTGGCATAAGTTAGTAATATATAAAAATACTGCTTTCTACTACAATACATTTAATCAGAGATCACTGCCTTTGAGACGAGTTTACAGTCAATTGCACCGGTGCGCCAGCAAGGCGTGAAAACTTTTGTCCAATGATGCATACTAAGGTATGCTTTTGTCAGTTTAACATCTTTTGATCGTGATGTTTCGAGAAGAGACAATCTCACCAAATGTCTCATTAAGAATGTAAAGATGTTTCTTTCCTATATTTTTGAAGTAGCCTTCAAGATTACAATTTTAATTCGTCGTATTTTGTTTCTATTTTTTATGATTTCGTTATTTCTTTCTCTTACTCTGTTATTTCACACTAGCTGAAACCGCGACTTCCCAGAAACATACGTATAACACCTCCGCAACCCCCTTGCGGATGGAATTTCGTAAAATCCTTTCTTAGCTGACCTCTACTCAACAAAAGGAATATTCCTACCGAATTGCAAGTCTCTACGCCTCATGATTCCAGAGATATTGTGATGGGACAATAGTTAACACCCCCGCAACCTCTCTTGCAGGTGGAATTTTATAAAATCCGTTCTAAGCTGACCGCTACTCGGCAAAAGGAAAATTCCTACCAAATTTTAAGTCTCTACTCCTAATGATTCTAGTGATATCGTGATGAGACGATAGTTCACACCCCCGCAACTCCTCTTGCGGGTGTAGTTTCTTAAAAATCCGTTTTTTGCTGACCTCTACTTTGCTAAAGGTATGTTCCTACCAAATTTCAAGTCTCTACGCCTAATGATTCTAGAGATATCGTGATGAGACAATAGTTAACACCCCTGCAACTCCTCTTGCGGGTGGAATTTCGTAAAATCCGTTCCTAGGTGACCTCTACTCGGCAAAAGGAATATTCATACCAAATATCAGGTCTCTACTCCTAATTATTCTAGAAATATCGTGATGAGACAATAGTTAACACCCCCGCAACCCCTCTTGCAGGTGGAATTTCGTAAGATCTGTTGTTAGCTGACCTCTACTCGGCAAAAGGAATATTCCTACCAAATTTCAAGTCTCTACGCTTTATGGTTCCTATGGCTAATAGATACCCGTATTTTTCATATATATCTACAGATATTATATAGTAATTTGTGGAATCCGTAATTGGCCCTATTTTAAGTATATTAAGTATTCCATGTAACAACTTGTTAATACGCTCTTGGATTATGAATAAATCATCTTCGCCTCGCCTTTTCTCTTTTCGCTTCTTCATTATTTAACATACATATTTTTATATTTATAATATTAATGGGATATATACAGGACGTATGACATATTGGTTGATATGTTTTGATAGCGCCGGGAGGTGAACGTTTCAATCAATATGCAAATGTCGACATCTAACTGAACAATCAACGGAATGTATTTGTTAAAGAAACATCGCATACAAAACAAACAGTGATATGTCAACCTTGTTATGCACCAGTTCTACATTATTGATGATTCTCATTTGATTAATTGCATCTAAGGCCTTTACGTATAAAAAGTCAAATTTAAAATCATAACTTATTAAGACAGTGTTCTAAAGATAAATTATTTACACAAATTACAAAAACGCTAAAATATCGAACTTGCAAGTTGAGTCTTTATACGTAGGTTATTATTACAGGTGTCGATACAACAGGAAATGTCTGTCTCCCACTCCCTCTTTCCCTCTCCCCCCCTCTCTCTCCCTCTCTTTCTCTTTATGTAAATATACACCTGATGAAATTTGAGCCATTTCTATAAAAATAACAAGGGAATAATTGTCTCTTGGAAATGGGAAAATTTCGCTCTATAAAAAATATCTCTTACGATTTTTCGCTAACTCTATTGGTTTAAAAGTTATTCGAGGCTAAAGCCAGAAAGTGTATATCCATTTCATCCTCTATAACCGAAGTAGGTACAAACAATTTTAAATCGTATCGAAAATAAAAGTGTATATAGAACTATAATTAGCCTTATTCTTCTTTTATTTAATGGTTTTCGGTTGTACCAATAAGGTAGATTTTACTTCGCCAATATCTCGTAGTGTGATTAAATCACGCAGCAGATGTCATAAGTAATCTTGAGGATGATATTTAGCAGATTTTATCACAATACTGAATACGTTTGTTAAAAGCTCAAGTACCATCTACAAAAAAAGCTACTTATACGTAACGATTATACGATGGTTAATCTACAACATCACAATATAAATTATAGTAAATTAAATTATAAAATATATTGGTTAGAGTTCTACTTTATTAATTTTAATAAACTTCCATGCCAATTCACAGAATGGGGAGAGCACAAACATTAAACAGCACCCAACAAAAATAAAATATGAATAACTGTTCCCTCGTCCAAGCCACACTCGAACAGCGAGTGATTTTGGATTTATAGTTTAGTGAGGTGAACTCATTATAGTGGTTTTGCCAATAATAACCATGCTTGGCAGGCGGGTTGATGATCGCAGTGCTGATGTTCTCGCACCGATAACGCTGCTGCACGTTATTGGTCTGTGGCATTTAGGTTAGCTAAAGAGAATGGTTATACCGCCATTAGTCCGTCTCCAGAGCCTCGTCGGTAGGAGTAGGGTACACCGCGTGCAGGTGAGGGTGGCGTTTGGAGAAACGGACTGGGACGTGTTTTCCCCTTACACCCTGCCGCTGGAGCGAGGCGGCGCAAGAGCGAGCCTTGTAGACATAATTAGGTGAGACCTATGTCCAGCAGTGAACGTCCATCGGTTGAAGCGACGGCGACGACGAAGTGGACTGGCGTGGCTAATGCGTAAACGATTGGCGGTTGTAATAACCCATCAAGTAGTATTTTTGCAAGAGAAAAACCAGGGCCGGTGGAGTATGTCTGGTTGAAGAGCAGCATAATACTTCCCTTTAAGGGCTTTAGTCTTTGACCATTCTGCATTCCAAGTCTAGTTTCGCAATTAAACGCAAATCTCGGCCATAGTTATGAAAATGCGTCAATTGCAATTTTTGCAAAGTCATATGCAATGACAAAAGTTAATTTTTGTAAAAAAAAAACCGTTTTTATTTGATTACAATATTGCTTCACTCTGTCATTTCTTGTTCAAGTTTTCCATGTTTAATCGTTCATAAAATCCATTTTTATTTATTTAATTAACTTTCATCAACCATTGATGACACGCGATACTAATACACTTACCTCTAAAATTAATTTAGTAAAATATTTATGCCTTCCTTTTTCTAAACGAGTTTAAGACATTTTTTCTAGGTAACGTAGGTATTGCTTTTAATCCATTTTTACTTTGGTAGCGTACATTACAATAATAATGATATAGAAAATATCTGTAGCATAAAAGTTTGCCATGCTTTAAAACATATAAAGATTAAAATTACATTTATGTAAGCAAATATTTTCGTATACTTAATCATATGAATAATGAAATTATTAACAATCCAGTTTAAAATGTGTCTTAATAGAGAATGAGACTAAAAGGATTTATGAGTCAAAAGTGAATGAGAAAGTTGGAAGGGGAAGAGCAAGGCAAACGTTCCTGGATCAAATCCAGGATAGTTTAAATAAGGGTCAGGTCAAGAGTACTCTGAACTGGCGAAGTTGTATAAAAGGTTTAATGAGAATGAAAGAAGTGAAAGAGATATACAAGGACACGATCCTTGAAGTGAAAGGACGTGGTCTCTGCCTACCCCTATGGGAATGAGGCGTGATGCAATGTGTGTTAATAGATTAGCGCATTAAACAACGTAGACTGTATTGTATTTCAAGGCCTGATTACATAAACGTCTTTACAAAAATAGTGACGAACGTTTCAAATAGTTTTAGTATAACCAAATGATTTAAGATAGTCAATCAAGTAAGGTCATGCGTTAAGTATAATCAATCTAATTCTCCATTAACATTATTAATTAGAATAGCTTCTATTCGACCATTGTCAATGGGTAGTAATGTATTATGTAGTGCGATTGTAAACAGAGGTATCACGTCATACCGGTTGTGTTGTTTTGTTGACGCCGCCGGGTGAAACGTTTCAATCAATATGCTAATGCCGACATCTATCTGAACAATCAACGGTTTATATTTGTATATACAAAACGGTCATTGTATAAACAGTTACGACGTCGTCTATACTTTAAACTTCGGCTTCCTATACTTCATTTTGTTATACAACCTTCTTTTCATCATATAGTTCTTGTTGAAGTGAAAAATCTTTAGGCGCACGAGCGTCACGAAGATTTGCAGCGTTAATTATGCAAATTCATTTGAAGTTTACGTAGTTTTAATATTTACAAGTAACATATGGCATTTTAATTTGCCAGCTGTCCTTTAATAATTTGATATATACTAATATTTTTCAGAAAACATTTCAAGAAAAATAAAATTGAATTAATAATTTCTAATTTAATTCAATAAATTATTTGTATTAATTTTTGACACTTTAATATTTTAATGACCCTTAGGTCCATCAAATTTCTTTTATATTTTCCTTTTTGCATCACTCTAAGTCTCGAAAATGTAAAGTTTTAGATTTGTATAAATATAAACAAGACCTAAAAATTAGTTTTGCCAAAGAAGTTTCACTTCTGATACGTGTACTTTGTGCACATGCACTTTTATATATTTTTATATATCTCCTTTTTGTAGTTCTTATTATTCTTTCAATATGTCTTTTTAAATTTCTTATTCATCTATGCCCCTATTCTTCTTTTTTAATCCCAATTGTTAGATTATATTCATCCTTTATATATATTATTAACACATTAAATCGTAAATGATATCCTGCTTTTTATTTTGACAGTCAAGTTTAAAAAGACATTCATATTAAAACAGAAAATGGCATCTATTTGAAAGGTCGCGTTAAAGATTACTTTCTACATAGTTATAAGGCTTCTTAAAATGTTAAGAGTTTTAATTTTGAAAATTGACTTTAATTTGACGTAGAAATATCTATATCATTTATTTAAATATAACAAATAATTTATTTGAAATCAGAACACAAATTACGTTGAGTTAATTATAACCCACTACTAATTAAGCTTTGAATAAGCAATTGTAACTTAAATATTCATAGTGAGGGTACAATTATTAAACTTTATAATTGAATTTAATGAGTTCAGCAATACTGGTTATAATAATCAATCCAACAGAGTACGGTAAAATAAACGGTTAAAGGGTTAAAATCAATATTAGCGAATCCTTTATGACGCTTCTGTAATAAATCGATATTTTATTTTACTAGGACTTTAAAAGTTCTATATTAAAGTCACAGTGTTGGGTACATGCTGTTCTAATACCCATCATGATGCTCTAATGTAGTTTGGCAGACTACACATACACTAGAGTTTCTCTCGAACAAAGAAAGTAAATACTTTTTTAAATTACAAATAGAGATGTGTGTCTTTAAATTTAGAACTTGGTGGTACTTGCCCAAGATTCGAATCCGTAACTGTTAACAGACGTCTAACCACTAGACTACCATAGTTTAAATAGTTTGTTAAATATTTAGATTACACATTGTTAAGAAACTTGTTCAATAAGAAAAGGTTTATTCAATTCCCACTATTATTTCATACCCTCCTTAAATAAATATATAAAAAAGAAGAAAGAAAGAAAATGTCTTTATTTATACATTATGTCACACAGCACAATATATTTTAGTACGTTTTACAATACCCTGCGATGTGTGGCATAACCTAGATAATGGATCCAGCTCAGCATTTATGCTACACAGTCTCCAAACCATGCAGCGCCGATTTTCAGCTGGATCCCTAGTCCAGGTGCCGCCACAAACTCAGCCCGATACAACATTATCCTTATATGCTATCTAAAGTTACAGGACCTGATAAAAATGTTGCAAATAATAGTTAATAATATAAATTAAATATAATAATAATTTTTGAGTGATGTGTTTTATATCAATCGATAATATGTAATAGTGATGTTAATCTTTTCTTTCAATTTTATTATTTGTAATTACTTACAAGGTTTTTATATAATAGAGGAGTAAATTTTTTCCTTTTAATTTTTAATAGATTAATTTAATTTAAACAGTTAATGTTGAAACAGGTGTTTCTAATATCCATTCATTAATTAAACTTATTTTGTGAAAAGTTTTACAATGTTTATTGAAAGCTCATATAAAAGGTTTTTTTGTATGCAACGAGCTTAAAAAATTATTGTTGGATGAATTGGCTTTAGTTTTATTATTGTATGTTACTTGTTTGTTGTTTTCTTTACTAACTGCAAAGGTTTCAAGGAGTATTATATTTTATGTTACTTTTTCCTTACTGAAATATAATATCCCAAATAAATACTCTTCCAATATCACTGTATACACCTTGTAAACAGACAAGCGAGTTACGTCACGGACGTCCAACGACATCCGTTCCCAGAACGGCTGAGGATAAATAGAGAGAAAAAAATGACCACCGCAAACGACAACCTGTTGATTTGTCGGGTTTTTTTTCATATACTATTTTTTATTAGACGTCGTGGAAACGGTGTGAATTGCTCACCAACCGGCTCTATCTCTAGACTTCGCTTCAGATTTATCTTGAGTAAAGTCAGCCAGTAAGGAATTCTAATCTGGATATGCCTTACTTGAAAAATAAAAGAATATTTAATTTAATTGTGTAGATGTAATTAGTAGTATCTATCCATTCTTACACTATAACGCAGTAATCTGTGAGATAGTCATTTAACAATTTATTTATTTACTTATTTATAAAGACTTACTTTTCTTTCTTTTTACGTTTCTAAATTAAAATTCAATAGATTGACAGAAATAAAAAGAAAGCACAAAACTATTTTAACTATCACTATAAAGACAATTTAACATTGAATAAGAAACATATATATTTAAATAAGAAAGGAATGTATCAATTCCTATTTTTTTTTTTTTTGTAAAGGCATGGTCACGCAATAGTGGGAGTACCCACTTCACTAAAAGAGGTCCTAGATTCGATTTTCGACAAAAAAAAATTAGCAAATTGCATTTTCTAACTTTTCTGAGTCGCAACTGCTGGGGATCAATATTTTAAATAATAAAACTGTGAAAATATGATGGTTTATTTAGTAATCAAATAAAACTGTAAATCCTTTTAACAAATACATCTAGTTATTATGGTAATACATGTTTTTTAATATAAAAATGGTGAAGGACAAAGCCACATGCTTCAGCACCGAACGTCCTATCTTTTAACCCATTATGCGCTTTATTAATACTTACACACTTGCCTGAGCACATTTATCGACTTGGTAGCTACATGAAATTTAAAATAGGGCAACCATAAACTTTCAGTAATTGAGAAGTGTATTGAATGAGACTAAGCCGTCACCCTCGGCTACTTACCCCATGTTTAAGTCAAATCGTACTTTTAAATTATGGAATCAAGATTTAAAGTCAATCACACTGATCATGGTATTAAAGAACGACTTACAATATATTACCAGGGTTCCTTCGCGGTCTATCCTGAGAAGAAACTACATCAAACTCAGTCGACTATCTCGTTTTGGTACAATAATTATTAGATTATTCATTCTAACCATTGAAGTGAAACTTCTTAAAGGTAATTTTTTTACGGATGAAACGCGTGATTAGTGTCACGAAGATGTGTAGCGTTTTTTATGCTAATTCGTCCGAAGGTTAGGTATTTTTAATATTTAGATTTAATAGAATAAGAATATTGTTGTTTTTGATATTATGCCTCTATGATAATGATACATTCAATGATGGAAGAATACTAGACTTACAGACAATTTATCACGTAATGGTTTCAAATAGCATGGTATCGGAATAGAAACTAGAAACCAAATTTCCTATTCCGGGAATATAATCGAGGACCTGCCATCTTTACACCTACAAGGCTGCAGAAGTGACTAATTATATGTGATTACAGCTACAGTTTAAAAAGCTGCGTAAGATTTTTCCGCCAATATCCCTCAGTGTCAGAAGACTAAAGCCTTCGAACAGTGCATGTTGCCAGTGATCACTTACGGATCGGAAATGTGGTCGCTAACTATGGGCCTCATTCGAAAGCTCAAAGTCACAGGCACAGAAAGTGCTGGAATGGCGACCCCGCACCGGAAGGTACAGTGTAGGCAGATCCCCCACAAGGTGGACTGACAACATAAGGGGGGTCACCGGTAGCCGCTGGAGCCAGGCATCACAAGTACGGGCACAGTGGATATCATTAGGTGAGACCTACGAGTATGTCCAACAGTGGACGTACATCGGTTGAGTCAGTCATGTGATCTAGAAGCCTACTAAAATGTAAAAAATATCGACTAGATTTGAATGTCATTTTGGATAAAAGTTTTGTGGTTTACTTCTTTCATAATTCTTTTCCACTTCTAACGTATTTTTAGAAGTAGTAAGTTTCTGGTTAACCAAATGTGTTTTCGGAAACATGTTAGACTTATATCAGGTTCAGTGAATTAGATAAAGTGTGATAGATTACACTTTGCAATTGTAAAAAGGATTTCAAATTTCAAATAGTCAGTATTACCTTAATTTTTAACATATGATGGTCACCCGGAGGTCGGTTCTGTTTCTCAAGCATATTCTCGCTTGTAGACTAATTAATTGGACGCTAGTCAATATAATTAACAAGATTATGATAGCCTCACTGGCCTAATGCTAAGTTATTTAATAGGCCATTATAGGTGCCTTGTTTCTTTTCTGACCTATCAATTAATTTCATTTGCAAAAAGCTTTTATTTATTTATTTTGATTTATTATGTAATCAAACAGTATATATAACACATAAAAATCACAAATATACACCTTATACCAAAACAGTTTCCCAAGATTTTTCTTATAATTAAGAAGTAAATTTAGACAAAGTAAAACAATAAATATTCTACTTCCAATAGTTGAAACCATTTACTTTGTTGATTAAGAGCACCATCTATTGAAAGCTGTATTGAAAGGTTGAAAAATTGAAGGGTTTCCTTTTACGTAAAGAGTTAAAGAAGTTTGTGCTATATGGTGCAGAAATGGCAGATGGCGTAGGAAGTGAATTTTTAAGGAGACTCAAGGAGATTTCAATTGCGTCAATCTTTTCTTTTATCTATCGCAAATCACTTTACTGCTAGGGGGTAAAGTAATGGTGGCCAGCCAATATAGTATAATATAATAAAGGTAAAGATAAGTAGCAGCCCATTGACGTCCCACTGCACAGACCTCCTCACTCATTAGAGAGAGGGTTTCTAGAATATAGACCCAGCACACTACTCCATTGCGGATAGGCAGCCTTAGTATACAAGTGTACTCTCTATTTCTTCACTCTCAAAGGCCTATGTGACAGGAATCTGACACTATCGGAGAAAGATACATAACGTGCACGAGGCACGGGGGGTGGAGCACATCACTAACTTCCCAACTTCGGGCAAATATTGAGAAAATCTTAATAGAAATCTCAATATCGATTTCAAATTTTGCCCAACCCGGGACACAATCCCAGGACCTCATATCTGTAGTCGAACAAGCTAACCACTAGACCAATGAGGCATATAATCATATAATAAAGGTTAAGGTAAGTAGCAGCCCATTAATGTCACACCGCATAGACCTCTTTACTCATTAGAGAGAGGGTTTTTTTGAGTATAGACACACCACACTACTCCATTGCGGATTGACAGGGTTAGTACACAAGTGCACTCTCTATTCCTTCTTTCTCTCCAGGGCAAGGGGGTGAAGCACACCGCCAACTTCCCAATTTCCCAGGACATCATGTCTGTAGCCGAACATGCTATCCACTATAGACTAAAGTCACCATTTGTTTAAATACAAAACTATTTCATTATCTGATACAAAATAAAAATGTGACATTTATTAAATGAATAGCGATGGAGATAAGCTGATGTCAATTCGCGATGTCGGCAAATATTTGTGTTAATCCCTACCCGCTGCTTTATTTGGGCATCGAACTCGAAAATCGTCAACATTCTCATAAAACGAAATGTTATTTTAATTAGTAGAGACCCATTAAATTTCTGGGCTCTTCACTTTATAATATTACTAGAGACTCGCTCCAACTTGTTACGGGTAGTAGAGCTTATTATGTTTGTCGTAATATCACAAAAGATTGAAGAGTCAAATACATTTAAATGTATTATGACTAAATTATAAAAAAAACGAACTTAAATATCGACTTATATATCCCATTAAATTAATTTCTTGCTTTATTAGGTTCAGCATCAAGTACCAACATCTAATTATTCATATAAATGGCTTGAAATATAACAGCAGTTCCTGGAGGTGACGGAAAACATCTTGGAACTATCATCAGAATATATACATTTAGAGAAATCACTATTTTAGATCTATAAAAAGGTCAAATTGGCACCCGTTTACCTTTAAAAGATAGTTCAATATATACATTTTATCATTTAAGTTGATCATGTAGTTTGCGATAATTACAGAGTTATATAGTATTTACGTTTATCATTGTAAATACCCCATATAATTCAAATTAATATCACAGGAAATATACACGCGAAAAAAATTACTTGATGCTATCAACCCTGCACTGCTATTGCCCACTATTTATATATAATAATAAAACAATACAAGCATTATTTTGTTATTTAAATTAATTATATATAAAAAATATTAAATTAATTATATATATTTAAATTAATATAGTCATAATGACTTCATTGCATAAAGCAATGTAGTCATTATTACATTTAAAACTTATCTACGCATTCGATATTACATACAATTACATACATAGCATCATGTCTCATTCTCATAGGAGTAGGCAGAGACCACGTTCTTCCATTTGCCATAATCCTTGGATAACTCCTTCGCTTCTTCCATTATCATGAAAATTTTCATACAAGTTCGTCGGCTTAGAGTACTCTTGACCTGGCCCTTATTTAAAATGTCCTGGATTTGGTCCGGGAACGCTCGCCTTGGTCTTCCCCTTCCAACATTCCCATTGACTCTTGACTCATAAATATATCTCTCTATGTACCCAAACCATCTGAACATATCTTTCTCAGCTTTAGTCACTACATCTTTTTTTATAACACCACGTTGTCTTATCGCGCTATTTCTTACTTTATCACTCAGTCTCAATTCACTAATACTTCCCAAAGCTATCATCTCTACCACATTTATTTTACTTTTATGCTTCTTCTGCCATACCCAACTTTCACTACCATGCATAAGTGTTGGCACCAACACTCCTCCAAGCACCGCCAGCCCTTTGAGACACTATCTGGCTTTTCATAAAAGCGTGCACAGCACCATTTAATATATTCCTTGCATTCACTCTCCTTTTAATATCATTTTCACATATTCCATCTTTTGTAAATTTAGATCCCAAGTATACAAATTCTTTCACCTCTCCCACTTGTTCCCCATCTATCAAAATATTGCCATTCATCATAAATTCATCTATTTATCTCATCTATCCGACAAAACATGTAGACAAAATACACTTTAGTAACAATGTAAAACCGGGGCGGGTCGCTAGTAATAGTGTAGATGTCACTCAACTACGCGACGTATCCAACATGGCGTACAATGCTATATATAAATGCCAACATCCTATTCGACGCCCGGAAACAGTATGCATTCTACATGTTTTATCGACGCTAATGTCTTTAAATTGATATTCAGGATCAAGTTTAACAGCCTTTAAAGTTGGAAATGCACATCAAAAACAAGTTTAGGAAACCGGAGCATATAAAATCATCATAAATAATTTCAACCGAGGAAATACAGTTGGTTGTCCGTTCATTTGCAGCTCGATGTATACTGATTCCAAAAGAAAATTATTAGAAGACTGGCAAACCTGGTCTTGCTTCGTTATAGCTACGTGAAATTTTTATCGGTTTTTGGTTATAGTCAAGCACTGTGATGACTTAACTCTCATCTCTAATAGTAACTGATGATATAGTCTAAGATGGCATTGAGTTAACCTTAGATAATTTGCCTTTTAAAGGCTTTTATCGTATCGGAGCGCATATTTTTTGTTTAGAAAACACAGTTTCCCAAATTTGCCCTGCCATGAATCAAAATCATTACTAGCGAAAGCACTAATTTAACCGTTACTCAAGCAAAAGCTTAAATAAAATGTGTTTATGTATAATTATTTTACACGTATATGTGACTGAACTCCTTTACATCATTTTGATTATATTTGTGTAAGTTTAAGTGGATCAAAGAATTGTGTAAAAATTTTGAGAAGAGAAATAGATCAATTCGACTTGTTGAAAAATGACAATTCGACCATTTAAACAGGAGGATATTACATGTACTGAAAAGCTAATATTCTGTGTTCAAACCATTAGACAGAGAAGGTATTTTGATGGACTCGCTGGCGCAATGACACTAGTACCAGTTTTGCTAGCAGATGTCCTGGGTACGATGCCTGGCAGGACATAATTAGGCAATTGCAAATTTGTTTGAATCTAGTCTTGGAAATGGCTTCGGTCGTGCTTAATAAGCCGCAAAGACGAGCCACTAAGCAAAAAAGAATTACATTCTGATATGATACTTTACACCATAAATCATAAGTGGTACTGTATCATCGATTTCAAACGTGTCAGATTGCAGTCAAGCGCTAACCTATAAGAAGTTAAAAATCCACAAATCTCTATTTCGATTTATGATAATTACATAAATAACAAAAATATATTAAAGATAGGAATTTTTAAATGCCATTTTGTTAATATGTTATAGTAAGTTATGGTTCTATACATACTGGTAACATACTGGAAATCTGTTAACGCATTCTTCCTAAGAACTCATGAATTCCTGCGTCTTCTATCATTAGACACAACTAAAGCGTAGTGTAGCGTAAAAATAGCCAGCCATTAACCATCGGATGTAGATGACTCAGACAGCTTACAAGGGGTGGGTTAAAAATACCCACAATTGTCTGAAACTTTATTCTAAGTTAGTAATGTTCGTGGGGTCGATTGGACCGGTCCGTAAACTATTGTCTCTATAACACGTGGACTGTTTTCGGGTTGATTTTTGTCTAAGGACAATAAATTTAATTTAATTTTATAATTCAAAATTAGATTTTGGGTAAGTATTTTATTGTCTATACCTTATAAATCTGTAATTTTATAAATAAAATTGTTGTGTTAAATCTTTATATAGTATAAGATATTGTGTGTTTTATATAGTAAATATTTGTGCATTTAAATCGTAAACGCTGGCTAAACCTTACGAAATAAATAAAATTAATATGCTACGGAATTGTTGATCTTAAAAAGATTGATAAAAATGTCCGCGAACGTATATATTTATATGTAAAGGATAATCAACAAAAATAACTGTTATTTGCCACGCTATTTTATACAATACAGTAAATATTTAATTGGACAAGCATTTAATATTTATACGTTGCTAGTAGGATGGGAACTTACCAAATAAAAATATAGAATTTTCTAGAATTTACCTACCGTGAAGCGATTCCAGTACCTTAGTTAGCAATGCGAGTACCATTACGACAATCAGATCCTCGTATAAAAAAATCTCTCTAAAAGTTATGCTTTTTGCGCTAAGTTACCCTCCTAACATCTTTACCTATGATTTTACCAAATATTATTGATGTGTTTATAAAGATACATTGATAATTAAAAACAAAATACACAATTTTAACATGCTTTACATCTTACAACGCTCTTTAATTAATGTAAAGCAATGATAAATTGGTCAGCCGGTTATACAAAACTTGTTCTAACCGTCGTGTTGTTCAACAAGTGTTTTGATTTTAAGTTTTTGGGACCTGTAAACTCAGTTACATTTAGTTTAATAAGATTATTTATTATGTCTGCTTTTAATATTGCGTATACATTTAATGTATAAACGGCTAAGTAAATAACAGCTTATAAACTTATATATATTAATTTAGGATTATCAACAGTACATCATTTAAATTAAAATAAAGCCACTCAAATGTGTTCAAAGCTGGTATTAAAATATATACAAACGGTAGGGTAAGCAGTAATCTTTATCAATCCCACTGCTGGGCATCATAAACCTCTCCCTTCATAGGAGAAACAATATTTAATGCATAGACCACCACGCTGCTTCTCAAGTGTCTAACCACTAGGCTACTACTAATTATATTGTTTTAATATACATATGTCTGTTGTATATTCAAAGTATAATTTGGAAATAGGGCGTATAAATATATTTAATAATAACCAAGAAATAATACTTATTCCAAACTATGTGGTACTAAATTTGTAATCTGTGTCAATAAATATTAAGACAATAAAACAAATGGATTTTGCTAATATAGATCCCAAAAAAAAATATTATATTTCCATGTAATCGGATGAATAGCATAAATAACGAAATAAATATATTTATGTTAGTGAATCCTGTGGCGATGGAATGGTTTCCATAGCTTAAGGGAGATTACTTTGGGTCGAGATAGCCATTTCAAATCCTACCCATTCCACAATTTTTCGTAACGCGTTTTCGCCTTACTAAACAAGCCCTTAAGCTATATCTTCTTAATAATTTGTATATATATTGTTGAAATTTATAATATAACTGAAATAAAAGTTTATATTTTTTTAATGAAAAATTTCATAAAAGTAACTAAAAAGCTAATCAATAGTTCATCCCATACCCCTTTTAAATTTATAAGCTAAAGGTAAGTAACTGCCTATTAAGGTCCCAATTTTTGGTGTCCACAATTATATGAGGCAGGATGTTAAACATTAAATCCACCACGCGTTTACCATACGGAACAGGTTGTTCATATTCCTGAATTGCTCCAGGGATATGCAGGCTACCTCGTCATATTTTCCTTCACCAAATCGCGTTAAGTTTTACATCATCATCATTTCCTTGCCTTTATCCCACAAGTTGGGGTCGGCACAGCACAACATGTTTCCTTTCTTACTCTACTCCATCAGCTGTCATTTCTACATTCAAACCTCTTAGACATATACCCTCTTTAACACAGTTCATCTACACTTGATTTGGTCAATCTTTCCCGGCCCTGCCGCTTACCATCATATTGCTATCCTCTCTTCTCATGACGTGTATCCATACCAGGATAGCGTATAGTTTTACAAACAAATACCTTTCCAGACATCTCATCCTTGATTTTTAACAAGAATCCACTTGTTTATTAATGGGGCCATCACGATCCTAGTAAATACATCGTTTTAAATTTTTATCTTGTGCCATTAAATCCTTTTTAATATTCTTGGATGAAAAATATATTAAAGCACTCGTCAAATGCTTACTCAAGATCGGCTTCAAGTTTTACTAACTATTTTGAACCAGTAAAACAGGAATCTTATAAGCTATAATTTATACGTGAACTAATCAAGTCGGTGTTACCGTAATGAGACGCTATAAATACGGTAATACCTTCCAATTCTATGGGAATCCAACTACCGCGTTTCATCTATGTTCGTTGACAACGTCAAAATGAATCAGATGTTTATCTCTGTAATTAAATTTATTTACGCAGCAATCTCGTTTTTAAACAGTTTAATTGAGTGTCGATGTACCACTTTGCTTAAAGCTTTTAACTGATAAGTGGCAATAGTGTTTGCTACCTTATTCCATTACTCTCTATTTTTCGATACATACCTTTTTAAATGTTATAGAACCTATTTAAAATATATTTTTAACACGTAGTATTTTTTATATATAAAAACTTTGTTAAAAACATTATTTTTAGCTGGTTTAAAAAACTGGAGTACTATAAGGTCGATGTGAGGTCCTATTTTATTCCTTATTTATATAAATGACCTGTTTTACTGCATAAAGAGTTGTGAGAAATTTTTATTAATAATATATTAAAATATTATAATCTATTAAAGCCAATGTCTTGAATCCTAATCAAATTTTGTAGCAATGAGTTGTGGATGCCACAGTAAGTAATGCGCTAACAAAAATCTGTATAATAAACCTGAGTGAAAGCCTTGGGTTAATCAAATAAACAAGTTGGGCAAAACTTATCCCGGGAAGGAATAATTCCCAAGTTTCCTGTATTGCTGTCTTTTCAAGTTTTCCTCGCGATTGTCTTGCCAGGGTCGCCGCGGAGTTGGAATGCACGCTATTTCTGAAGCAAATTACTAATTTGAATATTGCGATGGCACTATTAAATTTGATACTCAGTACTTATTTCTGGAGTACTAAAACTTAAACCGATACTGTTACCCTTTCATAATAAGTGTTGTGTATAGTTTTATTTTATTGATCAACAATCGACTTTAATTTATGGTTAATGTCAAAGTTAACATATTTTTACAGACAAGTGAATATATTTATGATTTCGTTGCGTTTTTTATTGACTGTATTATACTACCGTTTCAAATAGTGGTCACTAATACAGCTCTTGTAAGTTTTTCTTTATTATTTACTTCACTAGCGTAGTAATTTTGTTTTTTTTCTATCATTCTTTATTAAGTATAGTTATATAGGTGGAACAGTTATAAAGTTTTATATAACTGTTCCACCGTAAGACTACTTCATCGTTTGCCATCAGAAGAAGTTCATTTCCAATGCTACATCACTACACAATAACAAAAAAATATTGAATGAAACTGAAAAAGTTCTCGGTAAATAGTACTTAAATTAAAAGTCCAAGAAATGTCTTGTACAATTTTTAGAGAGAAAAGTTTGGAACTACTCCGCTGTCTAGCATAAAATAAACAATTTATATCTACCCGCACCATCGAAATGGAATCACGTATTTCTTAACATTATTCTCTCTTTGCATTCCGGGCGTGAATAAGTTTACAACTATCCAGGGAATTCTAGATTTAGAGCAAATGAATCTAGGAAGACTTGTAAAGATTTTCTGTCCAGACCAACTCTTCAAAAGCTCTTATATATAACTGTTTAACGGGATTATATGGTACGCCTAAGAATGTTCAGTTCAAGCCTAGTTTAAATCGATTTCTAAAACCCTCCTAATCTATTGTTATTGCAGTGTTACCCGTAACTTGTTCAGCGATATAACCTTTTTTTAATTAATCTTACATAAGCTAATAAGTTGATAAAATTGTATTCATAGAAAGTTATATTTAAACAGTTTCATTTTGTTATAAAACCGCGATTTTCTAATGGATAGACATGTAGATTCTTGTTAAAAGTCTCCGACTTAAATCCTGCTCTGTAAGTTATGTTACTCTTTTTCACACTAAGTCATCTTTATCTTTGGATCACTTATGTATGGTTTAGAAAAAAGAAAACATCATGAGGAAGCCTGCATGTATCTGGAATACAGTCAAGCGACGTGGTGGGTAAACACTCCTAAGAGTGAAGAGGCCTGAACCTATCTGTGCGAAATTAATAGGCAGTTACCTACTTTATTAAAAAAAAACTGTGTGTGTACTTATTTACACACGTTAGAAGGTATATTTCTTTAGTGGTTCAAGATAAAAATCTCTTAAAAAAATCCTTTCAAACAATGATATGCATAAACTTTGTCTCGGAGCTTTTAAATTATCAATCATTATCATTAGATACCACAACTAATAAAGTGACTATTTAATGTCTTATTAAAATACATGGTTGATTGCATAAAAAAATGCAAAATAACATATAAGCAACAGTTAGTATCTTCGAAATTTTAACCATAAATCCACGCCGTAGTTTTTGTTGCTTGTCAAATCAAATACATCCATCATTCGTTCACTCAATGCAAGGTAAAGGCCAAAGATTCGAAAAAAATAAATGTAAACTAACTTTTATCGGATATAAATAGTTTATAATCTCTTTTCTATAGTTGAGTCTGAAAGTTATAATTTTAATAAGAATGTCACGTTGTTCAATGTCACAATATATCTAACAAGTAATATAATAAAATAATTAAGGTATTAAATAATACATATAAAATAGTAAAATAACTATAATGTCGACTATAGCTAACTTCAGGGTGTCGGTATTTAGTGACGGTGTACGCGCGCCTCGAAAAAAATTATCATTTTTCTCAAAAGAAGTATAACTTCAAAAATATTTATGAGGTATATTTAATCAGATTTAATTTGTTACAGATCCCAGCCGACGGTATATCAAAGAGCATTACTAAGCAGCCCTAAATATAAACATGGCGTTCACTAAGAATGTATCCGAAATTAAACGCACGCTCAACACATAGGGGAAGTGTACACTTAAATTCAAAATGTAAAAATAAACCGACGGATATCCGAATGGTGAACATATAGTGACTGTAAAAAAATGTCCAACTATTGCAGGATGCGAGTGACGAGTCGATGTGTTAAGCCCTTGTTCCTTTTGTTGCGGATTTTGTGTTGTGTGTTTGTGTTTTGTGCTAGTGTCTGTGATGGCTACGTTGAACAGAGGTTCGCGATGGAGCCGCAGGATCAGGTTAGTTAAATATTTTAACAATTTGCCTCATATTTTTGTAAGCAACCCTTAACTTACCTTATTAGCATAAATAGTGTTTCATTCCGACTTTGTGTAGAATAAATATATCGATTTCCACTACGTATAAATTCGCAATATAGACATTTTGACGTTTAAATAAGGTTGATAGTTCTACCTCTCTTTTTATTGACCAAAGTCATCGTTTTTTTATCACATAGCTATTAATACATATCTTTAGTACAAAAGCGAAAGTACAGTTATAAGTAATATAAGATATATTACTTATAACTGTACTTTCGCTTTACAACAGTGTCTTACAAAATTACGGTGTTGTTGGCACTTTTAATGAAAAGGCATTATGATAGTAGACCTCAAAGTATGATAAAATAAGTAAAAAATCCTGCAGAAGGCTTTTATAGGCTTTTTCATATGATATTTAAAGTGCGATTGATGATGGTATTAAATAACTACTTAAGTAACGAGGGTTCCTTCATGCCCATTTTTTCGCTGGTAAACGCATTTAGTCACAGTGTGGGACTCACTGGCAGCCAGAATACCTACTAAAACTCAGCGATACCTTTCCCATCCTTAGTGGAGTACTAGAGGATCGATTGATGCAGTCTATCCTGTTACTCCGAAAGATTGTCGCTGGGAAAATTGGGAAGTAGGTAGGTGAAGCAAATCTATGTCTCTTACCTCTCTACCCCCTGCGCAGGAGAAAAGGAGCGTCTGCAGCGTCGTCCTTCTCCCTCCTCGTCAGTTTAATACAAGTTTTGCAGTAGAAAACCACTGTTCTTCACTCTCTTTCGCTAGCGAGCATTACGCCAACTATGTTCCTTCGCGCCCTAATCTAAGGAGAACCTAACCATTTTTTATAATTTAACTCCCAAGCATTTTTCTCGTTTTAAAAATTCCTTGAAATTGTATCATAATATTAAACCATAAAAGCTCACATAAAAGGTTAAAATGGTTCTTTTTATGTAACGCATTTTAAAAGTTCTATTTAGTTCTTAAATTGTGACTCTTAAACATACATAAATAGGAATTTTTTCTTTTTGTTTAACGGGATTCCCATTAGAACAGTGTACTGAATAAACGAATTTGAAACAGGTAGTGCATTTGTCTTGCAAAATAGTCACTTATTGTCGAATAAAGATCTCCAAGTACCGATAGTGTACTAAGAATATAAATGCGGGCACAACCGAACTCAGTACGTATTGTGTTTACGTGATCTCCTTTGTACTAGTTCCAAACTTATATGTAAATTTCACCTCGTAGATTACGAGGGCGTATGTTCCTTACATATTCAATATAATTAGGAACCATGTTAAATGAAATACTTATTTAACTATAAATAATAACGAGTGTGCTTCAGACTACACGACTGACTGAGTTTATATCTACATTTTAACTCCCTATCACACCTCTTATCTATCACATTTTTTGTAACGGTCAGTAGCTTACTCCCCAGATTACTCATGAAGTTTTACTCCAATATGATTTAAAAAAAAACAATTAATAATGTGTATAATAACCAATAGCATGTTGCTACCATTTCTAGATACTTAACAATATAAATTTATAATAAAACTTGTGTCTCGTGGATCAGAATTGAATTCCAAAGCTCACTCTTTGCGCATTAATAATCATGTCTCATGTACGATTGAATTGGTACGATAAATGCTACATTTCCGGTCCGATTCGTTGAACTGATTCATTGAGTGAAATAAATGTTGAAGCAATAAACAAGTTCCAATGACGTACACGTGTGAACAAGAAAGATCTGACCAATATTTTGTGAATAATATTGCAAAATATATAAAACTCTCCTGAGATTTTTCTAGAAACTGCTACATTTTCCATAAATATCAAAAAACTTGTAATAACATTTTCAAGCTAATTGCCTGAAACATATTCTCAATTTAGAGATGTTTATAGAGAATTTTGAGGGTAGGCGGAAATAAAAGTTACTCAGTTAATGAATTTAAAGATCTATTGTTTTATAGAGATTTTGTTTAAAATGGGCATGTAATATTCGACATTTTTAATGATATCAATCCTTAAATATACAGCTTATAATTTATATTTTATCTCTGCTCTAAAACCATCTCTTCTGAAGACCTGTATCCAGCAGTGGGACGTTAAGAGGCTGCTATTTACCTTGCCTTACTGTATGTGTATCGAATATATAAAAATTCTCATTAAAATCCAGGTGAAAGCGCAAATAAAACTTCCCTAACTACATTTCTACTGAGCTATCAAACCGTTAACAGAATCCGGGCTTTAAAAGTCATAAAAAAGTCCCCGATTTATGAAATAAGAAGAGTAATGGGGTTCCCTCTTTGATAAATCCCCACGTAAGATAACGCTCAGATTAAAAGGTGCCCGGATGTTAAATGGAGGCTCCATTATTCCTCAGTCGAGATACAGTTCATGATTGTAAATAAAAAATTAATTTCCCCGTGTGAGCATTACAACATTTTATATGTGGGAGTTTATAAAATACTAGTTACTGACTGCTACTTCACCATGTGAAAGTAAGTTTTACGATATACCATCTATTGCCTGTGATTTCATTGGTATTGGCTTCAGAATTGGATCCATCGCGAAGTAATTATTGAAGTGAAACTTCTTTAGGCGCATGACGGTAATTTTTGGGATTCCATTGGATTTTATGAAACGCGTTATTAGCGATACGAAGATGGGCTGTGTTTTTTATGCTAATTCATTCGAAGGTTGCTAAACATTAAATTTCATTGAAATAATTCGTCGTTTAATAATTTATTATACTGTTTTTTATAAAATATAACATGAAAATATTTCATAAATTCCCTTTTCTAAAATTTAATTAATTATTTGTAAACAAAATTTCAATAACTTATTTGTATTCATTTTCGACACTTCCACTTTCCTCCTCTGTCTCAGAAATCTAATACTTTTAGATTTGTATAAATATAAACAAGACGTAAAAGTTAGTTTGCCAAAGAAGTTTCACTTCTGACATGTGTGCTTTGTACGCACTCGCTTTTTATATGAGACATTCTATTATATTGTATTGAATCTAGAACAATTCAGATAACTAGATAAAATTTTATGCGAGGGTCAGTTTAATTGGTTTACAATGCATTTAAAATTGCATTGCATAAAATATGAGGTAAGTAGCGACTCATTATCGTCCTACTGCTGGGCCCAGTCCTCTTCACTCCTAGGCACGAGGATTTTTAGAGCATAAATCCACCACGTCACTCCACTGTTAATGCGCAGGCTTGCATTGCATGCATTAAGCAAAAATACACATTATTATTATTTATTTGTTTATAATGAACTAGCTGAACTCACGACTTCGTCTGCTTGAAATGTTTTTTAGTAGCATTTTCATTAATTTAGGAAAATCGTTTTACAAATAAGAAACACCCATATTGCCTTTTGTGTGTGAAATTTTGATAGATTCCATTATGTCAAAAAACAATTCTGACGAAGTTTTACATATCGTAAAAGATATAGTTTGTAAATGTGAAGTAAGATTTTTTGTTATTATGAAAATTTGAATTTTCTTTATTTAACACAAATTTCCCCCTTGCGTGTGGAATTTCTCCTTCTAATTTCTCCTACCAATAGTATCTACGCCTTATGGTTCCGGAGATATCGTGATGAGTCAATAGATACCTGGATATCTCTTATATATATATAAAATATAAAAACCTTAACGTGTGTTCATATTATATATAATATATGTTTGAAATTGGCTGTCATCATGCTGGCAAAAGATGATACAGTTTAAGATGCTAATATATATGTAAATATGTAACTAGCAGTCCATCAACGTCCCACTTCTGGGCATAAGCCTCCTTACTCATAGGAGCGAGGGTTATTAGAGAATAGATCCACCACGGTGCTCTAATGCAGGTTGGCAGGCACATATATATGTACCTTAAAATGTCTTTCATCGGACCTGAATATATATTTCGGTGTGAGGTTAATTAACCATAGTCACAACTTCCACCCAATCCAGGCCTTGACGAATATGAAAATCGAACTTCTTTCGTCGGGAATTGAGCCAGGGACGTCTGTTAACGAAGATAACTTATTAAAGTATATATATAAAGATATAACATTAAGTATTAATTATGAAATACATATAGATCCTTGTGTTTTTTAGAGCAATACATAGATAGAACCGTTGCTATACAAATTTACTAAGGCGCATTATGATAAAAAAATTATAACCTAGTAGTAATAAATCCACTTTCTTTACAGACTGCAGTAGTAGGGTCAAGGGTTACGTTACCCTGTAGAGTGGAAAAAAAGGCGGGTCAGCTGCAATGGACAAAGGATGACTTCGGCCTGGGTTTGCATAGAGATCTTAGTGGATACGACCGGTATAAGATGATTGGGAGCGATGAAGAAGGTAAGCTGACACTTAACCAATTATATTAATAGAAAATTCCATTTAGCATGATGTGCTCTTTACTAAACCGATAATAAATGAAACTAAGCCAATTCGCTTCATTAGGTAACGTTCGTCAAAGTAAAATCAGTTCAGCTGGACTAAATGAAATAATACATTATCGAAAAGACCTTATGCACAGTTTTAATTATATATGTAATTTTTAGTGCTCTACGAATATAAAACAAAATATAAATGTATGTTTTTCTGGCATTGGTTGCGAGGTTAAGCTTATTGCTGATACTTTAACGCTTGTTTTTGAACACACCTGATGGTTAGTAATGATAGTCAGTCTAAGATGGAAGCGCGATAATCTGTTAAGGCGACTCATTTCTTCTCTTATCATTTCTATTCAGCATGGTTCCGGAACACAAATCTCTTTGCTGGGCGGTACGAGCCACGACCAAAGCAAACTAGTGTGAACTAGTCCAGACTTAGGCAAATTTAAAAATGCGATTTCCTGAATTCGCCCTTTCGGGGATCGCACAGCACCACTGCGCCAGCGAGGCCGTCAAGCCCTCATTTATATTTCAATGGTTTCTACACAGCATCGTAACTGAAAGCAATTTTTGTTTTACAACACGTATTTGTTAGTAGAACGGTATCTAGTCACGGCTGAAGCCGTGAACCAATCCAGTCAAGTACAATTTTTGAAACGAGTCATGGCCGGAATCCTGCCAAAGACTTTTCCTAGCGATAAATATTGTGATCAAAAGTAGTTAAACCAGGTCTTTTGAAGTGGTAGGCAGAGACCACATCCTTCCAATGGCCACGATCCTCGCATATCTCCGTCGCTTCTTTCATTCTCATTAAACCTTTCATACAAGTTCGTCGGTTTAGAGTTCTCTTGACCTGGCCCTTAGTTAAAATAATAAAGGACTTGGTCCAAAAACGTTCGCCTTGGTCTTCCCCTTCCAACTCTCCCATTAACTCTTGACTCATAAATCCTTTTTGTCAGTCTCCTTTCATTCATTGTCTCTACGTGTCCACATCATCTAAGCATACCTTTTTCAATTTTAGTCACTACATCTTCTTTTACACCACAACGTCCTACGTTTTCAAAGTTTTACTTTGATAATGAATCTACAAAACCACAATTTAAAAGAATAGGAATCTAGGAGATATCGGCAAGCTATGTCTTTTTCCAATGCGTGGGCTTAATAAGTTTTCAAAACTGAAATTATAATAGTTTCTAACGATTGTTCCGTTACACAACGAGCAAATAAACTATATAATAACAATTTTACCTAGACTTTGATGTTTGCGTGTCACTTTCAAGTCATCAAAGAACCATTAGAAATGTAGAAAATATGTTGCTAATTCTAACGATTCTATGTCATGATAAGCTCTAAACAGACGACTATAATTACAATTGAATTATATATCGCATGCATTTTATAGTAAAGCGATAGCCTAGTTTTATAGTATCCAATGTTTGTACCAATGTTGGAAGAAACATTGGTTCCAACTCGGCCGTGATGTAAGTAGCGACTTACCTCGCTTCACAGTTAACTTATGTACGTTGTCGTTATACGTATTAGGTTTCCACATAATATTCATATCACAGTTTTTATATTCATACAAACCTCGTAAGAGACAATTTTTTAAAGTAAAACTTCTTTAGATGCATGAGGGTAATTTTTTTACGGATGAAATGCGCGATTAGCGTCACTTAGATGTGCAGCGTTTTTTTATGCTAATTCGTTTGAAGGTTAGGTAGTTTTAATATTTTTAAACATGTGGCATTTTAATTTGCCACTCGTCATTTAATAATTTAATAAACTGTTTTTCATAAAAATATTTCATAAAAACTCTTTTCTATGAGATTTGATCGTCTTTTGAGATTTTAATGAAGCATTTGTATTAATTTTCGATACTTTTAATATTTCAATGACAATAAAATTCATTAAATTCCTAACATATCTTCGTCTGAGTCTCGGAAATCTAATGTTTTAGATTTGTATAAATATAAACAAGATTTATAAATTAGTTTCAGAAAGTAGTTACACTTCTGACATGTGTGCTTTTTACGCGCGCACTTTTAATTTTTTATAATAAAGTTATATTTTGTCCACACGATAAAAATGAAAAATCGTTTATTGTTCTTTCCTTGGGTTTAACAATCTTATTTGCTGTGAAATAAGAACTCGCTCCACCATATAATTTACATATTCAATTAGCCTAAGAAAAAGCACTCTTTTGAATCTTAACTATAACAACAATATTGTACTTATTCTATGGTAATGTATGTGTTAGCGTATATGTGCATAAGAATTATCGCGTTTGCCTTTATTTAATACCTTTTTAATTTGTTTTTTATGCAGGTTGTAATCATTTTCCTGTGTCCTCACAATTTGATTTTTAAAACCTTTCTTAAATATAGTAAATTAATTATTACCTATAAAATGAATAACTTATATAATCACAGATTATTTTTTAGGCAGATGTAAATATAAAAGTGTAATATTTTTATAAGAAATTATTCAATTTTTATTATATTCAAATTAAATTTTAGACTATTAGATAGTCCATAGCATTTTACATTGAAATTTTGTTAAAATAATCGATTTGTTATATAGTCACGTAATATATTATATACAAACAATCATATTTTTAAACATAATAAAACGATATATTTTACGGATATTTATTGTGAATATGATTATTTTTTTCTATTTATTATTATCTATTATTTTTATTAAAACAAAGTTTAAATTAAAATAATAATTATTAATAGTAGCAGAAATTCTACCGATGACCGATGCTAAAATTCTTTCCTTTATCTTGATAGAAATTCATAAAACTCTAAATATAAGAAAATGTTATATTTATTCAAAGTCAAGGTTGAAGCAGTATCATTTACACAGGTATATTAAAAGTGAAATACGCTTGTAAACATGTACTCGTATACTAGTGGATGATATGTTTGAGCCATATTAAATCTAAAACTTTCCACGCCAGTTCAGCGGAGTTACAAACGCTTGTTTATCAAAGACGTATCATACCTGGATAGCGAGTGAGCTTTACAAAGTTCCTGAATTAACATCAAACTTGTAAAGAGTCAAACACGAGCTGGGAATATTATTACATCATACTTTATAAGCTTTATTTCTTTTCACTGGGACATTCGTTTACCCACTTCGGCTGTAAGGTCGGGAGAAATTCGATGAAAGTGGAGACAGCGGACGCGTCTTCATCTGCTATTCGAACATTTAAGGATTACTGGCACATTCCTTCATAATGTCCAGAACAACTCCTGCTGAGAGTTTTGGGACAAACGCCATCTAGTACTTCGCCTCCTTCGGCGGTGGGTAGGAGCATCGACTGCATTCTCCCTTTCTCACCCATGGGTGTCCTTTATTGAGACGAATGTCTTACAAAAGAGGTCCACTCTTTTGCAGCATCTTTCACTGAAGAGCATCGCACAAACAACGCTCGACAGCAAAAGATCCAATACAATGCTGTACAATATGCCAAAGCGGTACGTTGAGTTGATAACACCACCACATTATCACAGACTGGTGATTCCTCGAGTAACTTGTAACCAAATATAGCAAAGCTTGTGCTAAAGATATCCTAAAAAGCCGCGTGATAGTACAAGGTCGGTCATACTTCACCTTATTTTGTAAAATAAAAATTGATATGTAAACTTTTGAGAACTTTTTAAAAAAGACTTTTATAGACATAATCAAATCAAAAGTTATTTAACCAAATAGGCTTTTGGAGCACCGTTGAATCGTTAGATACGATACATTTTTGATATATTAATTCCAATGCAACTGCTGTTTATAACAAAAGAACGTTGTGGTATAAAAGAACATGTAGTGACTAAAATTGAGAAGGGTATGCTTAGACGGTTTCGGCACGAACTTCTATGAAAAGTTTAATGAAATTTAAAGAAGCGATGGAGATATGCAAGGATCGTAACAAGAGGGAGGTTCTGGTCTCTGCCTACCCGTATGGGAATGAGGCGTGATGCTTGCGTGATGCATACAACTACTGATGATATTAAACAGCACTTAAAATCGGAAATTAAGAGATATCCTTCGGACCTTCCTATGAGAAGAACCCACTGTAAATCGTGGAGTTTAATTGTAAAAGTTAGTGCAGGATATATCGCAATGTTTACTTTTCATCGCTTTTCAGTCTCCGTTTTTAGACTTGCGCAACAAAGCGCAAATTTATTACAAAATAGAAATTTGGAAAAACGTGATACTTCTCGAAAGCCAGAATTTGTACCCCTTCTGTGAATTTTATTATATCTTTATCATTTTGGTGGGAACTAACCACATAATCCCATGAGAAAAAATATTTAGAAATTTTCGCAGCGTAGAATCGAACTCTAAACCTATCGAGTTATTAAAGTAAGGATGTCAAACCTCACGATGTTTTCCTACAGCCAAAAGCACAACGAAAACGTGTAATCTTATTTAAATAAGGGGAGGGTTGATTACCATTAATCATTCTGACTGTATACATTGTAATATAAGCTACGCAAAATCCTTGGCAAAATTTTCAACGTCTTTTATCCCTTGCCACTTTCCTTTTCGTATTAATCATTACATTCTTATATTTATCTTGACGAGACTGAGATTACCTGTTGTATAATACTTTTCCTTAAAAGGTAATCTGGGACTCTGTAATCTTATTCTTTATATCTTAGAAACTTAAACATGCATTCGACTAGAGTGTGAGGAATACTATGTAATTTTGTTAATTTTAGAAATACAAATATATTATTTAAGTAAAATAATATCAATTAAGTACGATGACCTCTCATGCGCAATGATGTGCTTCGCTAACAAAGACCCTGGGATCGGTTCCTGGCAAGGTAAACTTAGGAAATCACATTTTATGTAATTCTGGGCTTCTAGGAGGCTTCGGCTGTAGCTAGCTTACACCTTACAGGAGATAATGCTTCGCCAACTAAAAAATTTACATTTCGGTACGGTGCTTTTTAGAAACCATAAGTAAATTACTTATTAGATACTAGTTATTGCCAGCGATTCCAGGTTATAGTTCCCAATTAACCGTGGAAAAATAGAGAAATCTATGATTAATCGTACTGGAGTAGTCATTCTTAAAACCATAAAAAGTACACAAAAGGTTACTTCAAAATCAGTCCGCCATTAACTGTACAGTCACATATTCAGAAGAATTGTATATGTAAAGATGTTAAATTATAATTGTCTTTCAGGTGATTACTCCTTGGATATCAGAGAGGTTACGTTAGAAGATGATGCAAAATATCAGTGCCAAGTCAGTTCCGGTGGTAGAGGTAAGTGAGAAAGTGTGTTTAATATTCTATAAATTACTGTTATAACTTCGAATTCGCCTGCAAAAGTATCCCAGTGCAAACAACAAAAAATAACATTTTTTAAAATATATGGGATTTTTACCCACTAAAACCCCCTCGTAACATCGCTAGCCTGCTGGGGGAGGGGGGGTACTGGCTACTCGAGCAGAACATACCAGCGCCAAAATCTGCACAAAAATCTGACGGTCATCTTGGAGCAGACAGTGTCCCCACACTGAGAGCGCACGACCTCGCAGCCTTCGCAGTTAAATTTCACAAATTTAGCCAAAGTTCCACACACATCAGTTAAATTATGTAAAGACTATCAATTTAAACTTTGAAAGCTTCTATTGAAAGCTAGTCAACGTGCACATTAAAAAAGTGCGTGCGTATAAAGTACACATGGTTAGAAGTGAAACTTCTTTAGCAAACAATTTTTTTAATTTTGTTTATATTTATACAAATCTAAAACTTTCGATTTACGAGACTTAGATAAAAGGAAAATTAACATAAATAATTGTCGAATTGTAAATGTCACGGGTTGTTTGTCAGTATTTTTATTTATAATTCAGAAAAGAGAATTTACGTAACATTTTTATTTTATATTTTATGAAAAATAGTATATTCAATTATTAAATGACAAGTGGCAAATGCCACATGTTATTTGTAAGTATTAAAACAACTTAACCTTCAGACGAATTAGCAGAAATACGCTGCACATCTTCGTGATGATAATAACGCGTTACATCCGTAAAAAAATTCCCTCATACGGAAGTTTCACTTCAAAAGATTGCATATTGTATCATTGAAGTATTTAAAGAAATACATCAAGTTAAGCTTTGAAAACTTCTAATGAACAGTTGTCTATGTACACATTGACTTTTATACATCGAAATGCTATGCGAATGTTTTTATTTGTATTTATAATTAAAGTTTCGAAAAACTATTACCAAACTGAATATCCTCAATAACGAAAACTAAAACCAGATGCTAAACTACGTGGCCTTCATTTATTACATCAATAAAGTTTTAGTGAAATGTAAGTAGAAAGTAATCATCACTTAATGAAAATGCGTTATGCTGCCACCATTCGACTTTTAGTAACTATCTCTCTATCACTTCATAATGTAAACTAAATATTTCAATACCATGGTTTGTACTCGTTATTTTTTAATGAAGTATACTATACGTATATTTAATTGTCTCACTATTTTATTTTTTATATCTATAATATAAAAATTAATCGGAAAATGTATTGGTAAGCGCATAACTCAACAACGCCTGGGTTAATTTTGACAATTCTTTTATTAAATGTTCGTTGAAGTCCAAGGTTTTTACTGCTAGAAAAGTTCAAATAATTGCAGGGAAAGCCCTAAAAACAGCCTTTACATCTGTTTCCCATAAATACGTTTTCTAACTAAAATGTAGTGTCAATTTGACCTTTATTGCTAATCAATAAAGTTCATGATAAATTACAAGTACTCACTGTTATCTAAGCAATGTAGATGTGTTACTAACGTCAAAGAAACAATTTGCACTTTATTGTTGTGGCACAAAGTTCAAAATCAATTGAATAGTCACAACCTTACCAAACTGAATAGCCAGCTTACCAAAATGTAAGAGCTATAGATATTTAGTACTGCTGTAATTTCATTTCGAAAATCATTCTTAAAACTGAAATCTGCCACATTCCAGATCTTTTAAACAGAACAAAGTCTGTCGGGTCTGCTAGTACACAATATACTAAGTCAGTGTAGATAATATTAAATGAATATTTTATTAGGGATTTTTGCCTAAAATGAGCTTTACTTTTATTCAGTTGCTAAATAGACACTAGAAAATGCAAATAAATTATAAAAAAGTGAAAAATGACTGAAAGTATAATATTTTAAACACTAAATAAGCTTTTAAGAATTACTTTGGCAAATGAAAGCTGAGAGTTTAATCTAGAAGTTTCTCTCTTTAACTCAAATCCGTCATTGTTTCTGAGATTCCGTTGGAACTCGTATAAAACTTAAAGTAGCTGCTAGTTGAAGATCAAGATGAAAATTCGAGTATCTGCTTCACCAAATTATATTAATTAAGCTCTCCAAATACGCTTTAGGAACTTAATATAAAACAAAAAGGAGTCTAACTCTTTGTTAACTTTCGATATAATGTAGTGGGAATATTATAAGTCTTTTAAGACCCAAAAACTTTCAAGATTGTAGGTTATATATTTTAAGATTTGAAAATCTTTTGCTCTGCTTTATAAATATTATTTTTCAATTTCTATATTCTAGACTTATAGTTCACTCTCTCACTATTTATAATGTCCAAATTGTTAATAAATTACTTTTTATTTATCTCATTAAGTTCCAATGAACTTTTTGAATTTAAGAAGTTTTCACTTATATTGAAGACTACATTGAAGACTACAGAAAACAATCGCAAATAATCAAATATTCAAATATTTTTGGTAGTATTTGTATTTCACTACAAACGAGAAGCTAACACTTTTTACCGAAAACAATCACAAAGTCGTCGTAATTGAAATATTTTTTGTAGACTTTAGAAAACTTCTTTGACTATGATTGAGGAGGCTTTTTTTTTTGCTGAGAAATGCATTTATGCATTAACCCCGACCCGTAGCTCGTGAGTGTGGGACTCTGCGAGAGAGGATACCCGCAATTCACAGTAAAACCCAGCGGAACCCTCTTCATCCGTGAGTGAGACACTAGAGGATCAGCTTACGAATTCCTACCTGGTTTCTCGGATGAGTCCGACACTCGGATGAGTGCGGGATCTCGGGATCAGGTGCGCAAACACGCGCCGCCTAGAATCCCGCCTTCTTCGGCGGTGAGAGGGATCATCTTCTGCATTCTCCCTTTCTCCTTCGCGGGCCTCCTTTAGCGAGACTACGGTCCCGCAGAAAAAGGCCATTCCCGTCCAACACCTCTCGGTTGAGAGCATGGGCCCAGCAGTGGAACTTTAATAGGCTGATACTAACCTTACTATAAAATCATTGTACGTAATATACAATTATCATTAACTGATTTTAAAGTAATAAGTACCGAATTTAAGATCCGTATTGATGTTCAAAACTATAAACAAAAAACAAGATTTCTTGCTACATACTGATTTGAAGAAATTACGTAATTTCTCATAACTCAACACAAGATCTCACGATACGCGATGTAATTTGATATGTAACACAATAATTATCTGAGAAGTTTGTTCAAACAGTCGCTTGTTAAGATTATTGGTAGCAATATGGAAAAAAACGTACCAGCAATTTACGCTTCAAGTTATGAACGTTTCGTGGTATCTCAAATTGTTGGGTAGGTTAAATAAATAAGGCTTGGGACTCTCTTGCAAGTTAACATAAATGCTTTATTTGTCTTTAATTTTTTTCTTTAGTATTGTTATTATAAACATCTTTCAACATTCAATCTATACAAATTTCATGTACTACATTCAATATATAAAATTATATCTATATATAATATTAGAAAGCGATAAGACCACCCAATTTCCAGCTAAAAGTACCTAATACTGTACAAATGCCTGCCTCATTGGTCTAGTGGTTAGCATTTTCGACTACATAAATGAGGTCCTGGGTTTGAGTCCCGGGTCAGGCCAATTCAAAAAATCAATGTTGAGTTTTCTATTAAGATTTTCTCAATATTTGCCCGAAGTTGGGAAGTTGGCGGTGTGATACACCCCCGTGCCTCGGAGATCACGTTAAGCCGTCGTTCCTGCACCTGATCTCTCTCCGGTCGTGTCGGATTCCCGTCACATCGGACCACGAGAGTGAAGGAATAGTGCACTTGTGTACTATGCCTGTCAATCCACAGTGGAGCAGCGTGGTAGGTCTATGCTCTGAAACCCTCGCTCCTCGGAGTGATGAGGCCTGTGCTCAGCAGTGAGACGTTAATGGGCTGCTACTTACTTTTTTTATTGTATAAATGTATATTTTTAGTATCTTGATATTCAATAAGGCATATTATGTATATATCTTTTTATATTTGTATATGATTATGGATGATTTAATCAAAGTATATTGGAATAAGAGCAATAATAGAACAATGGATAGACTCGTTGATTCATATTAGAAGTCCATGGTTATTGCAATGAATTTCTACATAATTATTATAAATTTATATTATGATAATTAATAATAATGGAGAAATCCATGTGTAACCTACATTTTTAAAATTTTTACTTGTTAAAACATTACATGATGTTTTATTTGTTACACGTTTTAAGGGCATACTTTGGGTCACACACAATTTCTTCTTTATACAAGTAACTATTTTCCTTTTTGGCCCGGTATCGTGAAATTGTGTTTGCTTTTAATAAATTGAAAATCTCGCCTCTTTTCTTCGTCTCTCAGAGTAGAAACATATTATTAACGCTTCACTCCACAATGGCCACCATATTTCATTGTTTTCAACTTTTGACAGGAAAATAACGTTGGACGATTTCAACTTAGACGCTCCCACTTTTAACTTTGCGCAACACAACATATTTTTATTTGCTTCGTTTTCTCTTTCTTGGTTTATTATAAGACTTACATTATTGTATATATTAGCGATTAACTAATGTTTATCTGACATTACTTATTCCTCAAATCCATAAATGTCATTAAATAAATACGCCTTTGAAACTCACATTCTAGCATCTTAAACGACATACATAAACTCTGGTAAGAGTTTAAGAACTTTTAAAAAATATAACAAAGGAAGTAAATAATTACGCAAATGCTATAATAAATAATTTGTGACCAATACTCTGTGATTGCTCTGTGACTGCCTCATTGGTCTAGTAGTTAGCTTGTTCGAGTACAGATATGAGGTCCTGGGATCAAGTCCCGGGTCCGGTCAATTCGAAAATAGATATTGAGTTTTCGATTAAGATTATCTCAATATTTGTCTGAAGTTGGGAAAAATTTGGCGGTGTGATCCACCCCGGTGCCTCGGAGAGCACGTTAAGCCATCGGTTCCGCTCCTAATCACTCTCAGGTCTTGTCAGATTGCTGTCACGTCGGACTAGGGGAGTGAAGGAATAGAGAGTACACTTGTGTACTATACCTGCCAATCCGCAGTGGAGCAGCGTGGTGGGTCTATGCTCTAAAAACCCTCTCTCGTATGAGTGAGGAGGCCTGGGCCCAGCAGTGGGACGTCGTTAATAGGCTACTACTTACATACTTACTCTGTGACTCCTTCACTCTCACAGACGCAATCCGTCACATCGGACGAGAGATTAGGCGCAGGATCGACGGCTTAACGTGCTCTCCGTGGCACGGGGGTAAAGTAACCTGCCGACTTGCCAAATTCGGTAAAATATTGAGAAAGTCTTATTAGGAAACCCAAAATCGATTTTTGAATTCCCCGATCCGGGACTCGAACCCAGGGCCTCTTAACTGTCGCCTAATACGCTAACTACTAAACCAATGAGGCAGTTACCCTCTAATGGAGGAGGTTTGTGCCTAGCCGTGGGACGTTAATGAGCTGCTACTTACATTACTCTGTGGTTATTGGACGAATAATCATCCAATAATAACAATCGCGTCCAATATCCCTCAGTGCCTAAAGACAAAACTCTTCGAATAGTACGTGTTGCTAGTGATGACCTACGGCTCCGAAAGTAGTAGCTACCGGAACCAGGCGAATGTGACACCTATGTCCAGCAGTGCACGTCCATCGCTTGAAGGGAACAATCTGCTGAACGATATATCTATCAGACAGTTTCATGATTGGGGTTTAAATAGAATGTCATATATTAAACTTTTATTTATTACTGATTACTTAGAGCTAGACTATGATCGCACTTGATTATAAGCGATGATACAATCTTAGAGAAAATCACTCTAACCGAGAAAGAGTCGTGCCGTGATGTTTAGGTATTAGTGCAAACCAAGATAACATAAAAAATGTAATTTCTTAAAGTAACCCACTCCAGAATCGAATCCAGGATCAATGTTAACGAAGCGAGTACTAAATAGTAAAAGATGTAAAATCACCCTAATAATATGATTGATAGATTCCTTCATTCTCTTCTGCGAAGTCCGGAATAATGTTAACAATTTATCAATACCGAAAATTCATCTAATCAAACCATTGTTCCCGAATTTCGTATCATAAAACCACGTGGCTTATTGTACTCGGGATTACTATGATGACAATTATGTGAATTTACAATAAGCCGTCTCAGAAATTGTCAGCAGCTTGATCCATTTAGCATCAAGTGGGTCTATTCAGAATGGAAAAGGTTCAGAAATTAATTTACATAAGCTTTTGTACGTCTTTTGATAAATTCGCGTTCTAAAGGCTGCTGGAATATTCTTATCTCCGAGTGCCTCTCATGGGTCCTTGGCTTTTGTTTGAAAATTTAAGTTAAACTCTGTATTTAAGTAATCGTTGCTCTTATTTCCTTTGAGGCATTAATTAAATTTGATACCAATTGAGAAAATGGAGTACTTGTTCAAAGGATGCCTCATTTCACTTGCCGTGCGTTTTATTAGTTTCTTTGTCCGAGTCGGGTTTCTTCCTTTTTATGTGTTTAAGTGCTTATCTTTTAGAATCAAAGAAAGAAAGAAAACGTTTGATATCTTTCTATTTCATAGTCATTTACTTTTGTACAAACTTTGCTCTAACTTACACCTAAATTGCACACCCACGAAGGTGTGTGCAATTTAGAGCAGATATGCTTTTTATAACATACGAGTATGTTTTGTTTACCAGTATTAAAGACGATGTTACTAATAATACTCACTTCAGACTCGCATTATTGTATGTTTTTTTTTTTAACTTTTATTATTAATTAATAAGACTTCTAACTATATTATATTTTATGGTGCCATAACATTTTCATCAAATTCAAGATTTCCCCGTTATTATAAAGTGAACAAAAGTTTTAATACAAAACGTCAGTTCTTGCTTCAAGTTCCTATGCAATTTGATCCTCAAATTTTAAGTAGTATTAAAAGTCAATCAGAACTTAATAATACAACTATGCTTAACAAACTTAGAATTACTTAGAAATTTCCTTTACAAGAAGGTTATAAGTTTAAATACTTCGCCTGGAATAGAATTTAACAATATTTTAGTGTGATATATTTTTAGGAGCGTCTTAGATATGTTTTGGATTATTTTCTAATTAAGTAGCTGTTTGAAACACGTATTCGAAATGTATTTTGAAAATTATTTAAGTAAGTAAAGTAAGTAAGTAGCAGCCCTTTGACGTCCCACTGCTGGGCACAGGCCTCCTCTCTCCGAGGAGTGAGGGTTTTTAAAGCATAGATCCGCCACGCTGCTCCATTGCGGATTGGCAGGCATAGTACACAAAGGCTCTCTATTCCTTCACTCTCATAGTGTGATGTGAGTCTCATAGTCTGAATCCGACACGACTGGAGAGAGATCAGGCGCAGGACCGGCGGATTTACGTGCTCTCCGAGGCATGGGGGTGGATCACACCGCCAACTTCCCAACTTCGGGCAAATATTGAGAAAATCTTAATAGAAAACTCAATATTGATTTTTGAATTGGCCCGACCCGGGACTTGAACCCAGGACCTAACATGCTAACCAGTAGACCAATGAGGCAGTTGAAAATGATTTAAACAAAAGTATTTATAACTTGCATGCGTAATTTAGTGAAATTTTATTGTGAGACGTTTTAAATATACATTGATAGAAATTACAAATATGAATAAAAAAATTGTTAAATAACATTCCAAAGGATGAAATGTGATTTCATCTTCAACACAAGAACTCATCAAAGAAACAGAAAACAAGTGACGAGAATAGAAAACGTTATTCTTAATTAGGTACGAGTTGTTAATCAGCACAAATTAAGAGAATTTCTCTACAAAGGTAACTAAAATGCTCGAGGATCTTCAAGTTTTCTCAGAAGCGCACAAGTTTAGAGCAAATAGACGTACTTTCCACCTTTATAAAGATTTACATAAAAGTAATGGAAGAAGAACATTGTTTTTTATCAAGGAAGCACAATGGACAACTAGCTTGCGGCTAAATTGTATAACTTTGTACTATTTAACTTTGGAAACTTAGTTGAGCATAGAAAGTTTTCTCTGTAGAAAACTATCTAAAGGCAACTGGAGCCTTAATTGTCTTTACACCTCACACATGAGTGCACTACCATAGAGGAATATTAGATTAGCTGTGCAGTGAAAATAAATGATTTTGCCACTTGGGTGAAGTTTTGACGACGGATATTAATAACTCTGTCGCAACTTTATGAATGCTCACCTCCTCTACTGATCTAATTCTCATCTTGAACTACAATATCACAACTTTACACTAAACTTTAAACTTGGTATTATATTACGATGCTTTAGTTTACAGTATTGTGTACATCAATACAAACGAAAAATTATTTATTCAAATTGGCTTTTACAGCACCTTTGAACCGTAAAATATATTGTTTTTTTAGATATATTATTTCTAATGTATAACTGAGAATGAAACTCAGTCGGATATCCTAATTTTGAAGGAAATATTTTGGCAATCCTAATATAAATACATAAAGACAAGCATAAAGTATAACTTTCCATACCAATTTAAGCAAACAAAGTTTATGAGGATCGAGTATATTCAACTTAAGATATTGTTTCTATCTCAAATAATAACCTACTGTAACGAAATTGTTTTTAAAAGTTGCAAGGGTCGATTTGCCATTTCATAGCACAACCCAATGAGATTACGATTGCCTTAAGACCCATCCTAAACAATCTAACAAAAGGTTGTTTGTATTCTGTACATTCCCGGGTAGAGGTAGCAAACTTCAAAATAACCATTAGAATTAAAAACAGTAAACTGTAAAAATCATATGTTTACAGGACAAAAAGAAATCTTATAAAGTTCGCAATCAGAATTTCTAGAAGAAGAACAAACTTGTTTAACAGTCAGTTATCTTTGTCAAACCGCCAATGCTCGAACTTTGTTATCTTACTAGAACAGTTCTTGTTTTAGAAAAGTTAGGGACTCTGATTACCTACGCTCGGTTACACATTTCTGACGTGGAAACTTTCCGAGCAACGATAAAGTTTTGTCTATAATTGTGTCTTGAGGTCGATGAGCTTTCTTCAAGAATTGATGTGCCAAGCAATCTTGTGATTAGCGCGATACATTTTTCTCTTTTGATTATGTATTGAAACAGTTTGATATGATAAACATTTTCGACAACTTTGCTGGCGTTATGGTTCGAGTACTCACATCGCTAACAGAGGTTCTGGATTCGTTGCGCAGCAGAGTCTTTTCAAGAAATTGCGTCTTGTGGTCGTGCAGTCAGTGCAGCAGTTGGTAACTAACTGAGATGTTTACCATGCAAAAAATATGCGTTCTGATACCATGGTATGCAGAAACCTTAAAAGGAAACATATTACACACTTCCATTTAAGAATGCATCATCATTGACCTGGTGATGCACTCACTTACGATACAATTATTTATATATTAATGACCTCTGTATAACACCGTACTATAATGTACCGTTATAAAATCATTGTCTTTAGCCAAGGTCAATCTTTTTAACCTGTCCAGACTTCTAACTAGGACGTAACCTAACATTACGCCAGTGAAGCCGTCAAAAATTTAAATTTTTAAAAGCTTTCTAAACCAAAAATGTCACACAGCTCGTTATAAATTTAAGACCCGTAAATATTTTTAGCACATGCGTCAAAGCAAGTGCACTGTTAGAGGTTAAGAAATAATTTTAAACTAGAACGGTGTGGAAGTGTGAAATTGAGATTGGCAAGTTGCTGTAAAATTGTCGCATATGTTTAAAAATGGGTCAAGTTTATAAAAAAGCAAAGTAAAAATTTGGATTTGGCACCAAAATATAATTATATGTATAAGAGTCGGACAATCATTTACGTCTTAATCATTTAAAATTAGACATCGCACTGGAAAACTGTCTTTGCAGTGATATCTTAGTAACTGCATCCATCAGTTTAGGATCAGAATATAAAATTTATATTAATTTCCCACCCATAGTTAAAACATGCAATCGGTCTATTGAAATATAAACTTATCCCTGAATATTATTTCCAATCACAAAGAAAAAAGTGTCAGTTTGTATTTTTTTGTTTTTATAATAATTGCCGACAACGATATGATTCTGAATGTCTATTTTGAGACAACTGTCAAATTGTCAAAATAAAGGTTACCAAGTTTATAATATATTATAACGCAGTCTGGAGTGAAACTTTTAATATCACTAAACGATAAAGGCTCTGTTATATAAGATAATAAAGGGCTGAAAGGTGACTTGAAGGTTTAATGTATTATCTTATAAGGTCCAAGGTTTTGTGTCATTTTATAAGGCCTACGATCGAGTGGAGAGGAATGAGCTGTGGTCAACGTTATCTATATATGGGGTGAGCGGTAATCTGATTCAAGCATTGAAACCTGTCTATAATGGTTCTAGTGTTTGTGTCAGAATAAACGGGGCGCACACGGAGTGGTTTCCTGTCGAAAGAGGTGTTCAACAGGGATGTGTTGCGTCACCATGGCTGTTCAACCTATTCATGGATAACTGTTTGACAGATATAAAAGAAAGTATGTATGGGTTTAGAATGAATGAATTACTCATCAAATGTTTACTCTACGCTGATCATCAAGTAATACTTGCATCATCTGCTAATCAGCGCTACAGCAGATGGTAAATATTATGAATGAAGCTTTGAAAGGGAAAGGAATGAAAGTGAATGTAAACAAAACGAAAGTTATAATTTTTGAAAGACATGAATCTATGATGAATGGCAATATTTTGATAATGGGGAACAAGTGGAAGAGGTGAAAGAATTTGTATACTTGGGATCTAAATATACAAAAGATGGAACATGTGAAAGTGATATTGAAGGGAGAGAGAATGCAGGGAATATGGTAAATGGCGCTCTACACGCCTTTATGAATAGGCAGATGGTGTCTCAACAGACAAGACTAGCTGTGCCTGCAGGAGTGTTGGTGCCCACACTTATGTATGGTAGTTAAAGTTGGGTATGGCAGAAGAATCACAAAAGTAAAATAAATGCGGTAGAGATGAGAGCGTTGAGAAATATAAGTAGATTGAAACTGAGTGACAAAGTAAGAAATAGTGCGATAAGAGAACGTTGTGGTATAAAAGAAAATGTAGCGACTACTTGGTCTCTGCCTATGGGAATGAGGCGTGATGCTATGTATCTATGTCCAAGGTTTTGCTTGCAAATAGGACATTGCTAAAATTACTTCTTTAGAATTCATTACTAAATGTCATCCAATACACAAATTTCTAATAGTTTAACATTATACTGCTTCGGAGCTAGGCGTAAATTCCTAATTAAGATTTCATTTTGGAAATGTTAAGCTTAACTTATCCTCCCGATCGTAGGCATTATAAGATTACCTTATAGGGTAATCTTAATATGATAATTAAATACTAAATGATTAACAGTACACACTTTTTTATATTTCTACTTTATCTGTACTTTAATTAAACTTTTATTAACAACGCTAACTATTTTCGTTGATTTTTATAAGTTACATACAGTAGTTAGTACTTTTTTATTGCGCGGCTGGTAAATGCTTTTCCGCGCCCCTGGACGAGAGTGTGGGTCACTGACAAGTAAGAATACTTATTAAAACCCAGAGGAAAAACTTCAGCATCCGTGGGTCGAGGGCCAGAGGTTCGCTTTCATAATCTATTCTGGCACCCCGGATGCAGTCGGCTCATTTCAATAATTCGGGGAAGGAGCAGGAGATGTGCAAACCTACGCATTCTGAATCCTAACCTCTTCCGTTTGAGTGGAGAAATGCTGTTGGTATTCCGTCGCACCCTTTCCGATGACTCTTTCAACGATGTAATAGGTTTGCAAAAGGAAGCAACTATGTTAGCTAATGACGGGTTCCCTCCCACCAGCGACACCAAGATCTGCCGCTGAGATCCCCAAGAGGCAGTAGTTAATTCTACTATTTACTACTACTACTTAATATTTCCTTAAAAAATGGTCTAGGTGTTTCAGAAATAGACATCAGAAAGACAAACGAAAAAAATACTTTTTATATAAGTAACGTTTACACTTTTAGTCGCATTTAGTAAAATGGTGTTCATGCGACACTATAAACAGACACTTCAATTCTATTTAATTATATAAATCTAACCTTATAACGGTTTTTTTTTTAAGTTTTCTACATTACTCATAATATTACTCAGATTAAATGATTTTAATAAAAACTATTCTCAGTGGGGAAGTAATGAAAACAGTGTTAAAAAGTATCAATTCTCAACAACTATATGCTATGTATACACCGTTGAAATAAATTAAAACTCTTTGTACAGGTGAACCTGCAATTAGGTCACGCTACGCTCGCCTAACAGTGCTAGTACCGCCTGAACCACCCAAAATACTACAAGGGAATTTCTACTCTACCACAGAAGACAGAATAATCAAATTGGAGTGTGTGTCCGTAGGGGGCAAACCACCAGCTGAAGTGAGTAATGATTTTAATGCTGAAAATGTTACGGTGGATAGTGATCTTTATTGCAATTAAGCTGAGTTAAAAACGACTATTTTTTATAGAGATAAAGTATCTAAAAATGATGTAGCATATTCACAGCACGACTATAAAGCTTCCGTGTGCCTACTAAAATTCATATAATAAAGTCACTGGAATAATAAAGCAAATGTATTGTTTGCTGGCGAGTTTAATAGTACAAGGCCTTTGTGATTTTAATATGCTGCTTTATTACACATGCATAATTTGTTTATTGTATTATTAGGTATGTCTTTGTCGGTATAATATTAACTTCGTTTAATTCAGACATAGATAAAGCTGTGTTACATATATGTATTACGTATTTAATAATTATTTATGTGTATGTTTATAGGTATTAGAAGTAAAATTGTCTACTTACTTATTAACACCGCTTACTTACTCTTTCCTTTCTCTATCGGTCTCCCTATACTTTGGGTTGTCAGGAAAAGGTCACTAAATAGCGATAAGACCACCCATTATACACTAGAATTACTTAAGTCTACTATGTAGTGATGTTCCTTGATGTAGTAACTTTTATATATATATCTACTTTAATCTATTGGCTTTTAGCAAATTCGGTATATCTTTCAGTACAAAAAATATTACTTTTCTATTTAACATTATCATTATATTACAATAAAGTCAATTTTACCGAGCATATGAAATGCGGTAGCTTTGCAAAGTCTTAAATTATGTAACGTTCTTAAATGTCAAAAGTAAAGTTGACGATCTAATTAAAGTTTCTACTTAATCTGAGGATAAAACATCATACAGTAATACTGACCCTTCTTTCTAAATTTTTACAGAGGATAAAGTTAGAGCTGTTAAATTGAAAGCTGTTAATAAACGTAGCACTGTTTAGTGGCAATTCCTCAGTATAAAACTATATTGCAATATTATTAATTGGCCTAAAACTTAGTGTAATAAGAAATTTTGCAAACGTTTTAAATGTTTCACTACAGTATCTTTTGTCGAATCGTGTTCAAAGCTTGTTGAACTACTTCGTTACAAGACTGTAATGTCTAATTAAAATTTTGCTAAATAAACTTTTGTGAAGTATAATATTCCAGAAAGTAATTTAGGAATAGTTATATCTCTTTAGGGCATCTCCATTTCAAAGACTGTGTTTACAAGTAATTAATGTCTGAATTTTAGGAGTACCGAATAAATGACTTGCAAACATTTTTGTTGCTTAAATTAGCGAGACATTAAATATAAATGGCAAAACTTTTAACCTTTTTAAACTTAAACCAAGTCTTTTTAATTGTTTTACTTTTTCTTTCTACGCTATTAAACCTTACTTTGTCTTTCCTTTAAATAACGTTGGTAATTTCCTGCATTACTTGTATGATCTTTATTTTAAAGACATGGTCTTTATTTATTATTTAAGCACGTTAAATAAAGTTGACAAATCTTTTAATATAGTGAAAAGATTTAGCTATACTATAACATCGCTCGGAAACTGTGATTAAATAAAATATTATATTAGTCATCAAATAATTTTGTTCGTTGAAAGAGATCGCTGTTCAATCATCAATTATTGACTATATTTGATTTTATATTTATAATATATCCAATATACGATTTACGACGTCTCGAGGTCCTTTGAGTCGTAATTAGTGGGTCTTATTTAGTTTGAGTCTTATTTTACTCAAGATAACCGGCTAAATAGGTTGTTGGTTCTTCACCAACAACCTATTTAGTCGGTCATCCTGCTTTTAATGAATAATCTTCATAATTTTACTTCATTTAGCTATATGCCAGAAATTTGAAGTAGGCGCACTAAATTACGCATTTATTTAATCGGAAGGCAACGAGACACTTTCGTCAATCAAAATAGGGCCGGAAATACAAACTTTCATGGACATGAAAATTTTATTAGTTTTTAATAATCTATCTTTAAAATAATGAAACTGATAAAAAAGTATGGGACGTACTGGCGGGATTTAGAAAAAGAATGGGATGTACGGATCAGGTCTTTTCTTAACACTGCATAACTGAAAAATGTTTGGCTATAGACCAAAAAGTTTATTGCGCTTTCACGGATTTAGAAAAGGCCTATGATCGAGTAGTGAGGAATGAGCTGTGGTCAACGTTATCTACATATGGGGTGAGCGGTTGTCTGATCCAAGCATTGAAGTCTCTCTATGAGGGTTCTAGTGCTTGTGTCAGAATGAACGGGGCGTACACGGAGTGGTTTCCTGTCGAAAGAGGTGTTCGACAGGGATGTGTTGCGTCACCATGGCTGTTCAACCTTTTCATGGATAAATGTTTGACAGATTTAAAAGAAAGTATGTATGGGTTAAGAATGAATGAATTACTCATCAAATGTTTACTCTACGCTGATCATCAAGTAATACTTGCATCATCTGCTAATGAGCTACAGGAGATGGCAAATATTATGAATGAAGCTTTGAAAAGGAAAGGAATGAAATTGAATGTAAACAAAAAGCACGTAGGGAGAATGAATGAAAGGAGACCGACAAAAAGGATTTATGAGTCAACAGTGAATGCAAAAGTTGGAAGGGGAAGACCAAGGCGAACGTTCCTGGACGAAATTCAAGACATTTTATATAAGGACCAGGTCAAGAGTACTCTAAATCGACCAACTTTAATGAAAGGTTTAATGAGAATGAAAGAAGTGAAGGAGATATACAAGGATCGGGGTATGTGGAAGGACGCGGTCTCTGCCTACCCCTATGGGAATGAGGCGTGATGCTATGTATGTATCTATAAACATGCCTTTTATATTTATTGAGCGACTATTTTCGAACGTCATCTGTATACCATTAAATGAATTGTTATTAATGTAGCCAAGTCAAATTTATTATAATTTATTTTTCTCTAATATTTTAAGGTAAGGTTCTACTTTGTATGTTCATCCTGAGTAAATAGGTGTCTTACTCATGGGGCGAGACACAATTAGGAGTAAAATTGAATATGGTGTCACAACGAAACGGGACAGCTCTAGAGAGAATAAAGCTTTTAGCCTGAATTATTTACAGTTTACAAACAGTTCGGGGATTGTGGTTTTCTTTATTTCATACAGTTGTTTAATAACGACCTTGTACCATGCGAGCGTTCAAATAAATTTGTATACAAAACTACTTTAGGAAACTATTTATGTTTCAACTATTTTAACAATGAATTGATTACACTCATTAGTAAATTTTTAATAACAATGAAGCTTTATTCTGTGCAATATAATACTCTTGAAATATACACACTTACACAGTTAGAATTTCCTATTTCTATGTAAAATTAGAAGTAACATCTGCCATTTACTAGTGAAAGTTTCAGACAGGCAAAAAATTTGGGGCATTATTGTTTTAAAAATATTATATTTAACTGCCCCTCATGATGTTACCAGCGGAGTTCTTGGTTCTATGGAAATAGGAGGATGTCTATACTTAGAGACTGTCTACAATGCGAAAATAGGCTAAAAAGTCAATCGTGAATAGTTTTAAACATATTGTGAATGAGTAATGGTCTAAAAACGATAGATGCATTGTTGAGTTAAATATATGTATATACTAAATTTATTAGCATTAATAAAGGCTAACAAAGAAGTTAGTCTATCAAAAAGACGGTTAAAATAACGAGGTTATTGCTTCAGTATTAAAATGTTGTAAATTGCTTTTCGGAGACTCAAAGATAGGGATTTAAGTTATTAAAACTTGCGAATGCTTTCGTGGTGAAGTCAATTCTAATCTCGTTACTTTAACTGATGCTGAAACTTGAGGGGGTATCATTAATATTGTCTTATTTTAGATCACGTGGGTGGACAGCAACGCCGGAGTTCTGACACAGGGTGTTACGAATACCGTCGAACCTTTGTCTGACGGACAGAGATTTACTGCTAGGTAAGTAATTTGCCTGTCAACTGGTGTAGCAATACTGTTATTAGTATTAGCTTAATGATCCGTATTGAAATCTTCAATTTAGGTTTGTGGAACTTCACTTTGATTTGTGACGTCTGATTTATTTGCTTAAACTTTACTTGTTTTGATTGATAAAGTTATTAATTCGTTGAAGACTTGACGTAGAAATGATCGTGGATTAAAGTTATAATTAAAGATTGTTGTTTTCCATTCTTTATTGTTTGTAACACCATGGTTTTAACTGGTAAAATGGTATATTCATTTGCATCTAACCTTATAAAGTTTCAGAGTTAAATAATATTACTTACAGTTTCATTGACTAATTACAGTATTGTTAAATTATTATCTTTAACAATAAAATGATGGCTTTCCTTCATTAATAAAATATAAAATCTATACAATTAATGACAATTGTAACAGCGGATATTCGTATGAAATTGTTACTGTTATATTAAAATATTCATTTTTATTTGCTTAAGCTACATTATATTATGTAAAGACAGACCAGATTACCCAAAAAAATACTATATTTCATTTGTCAAGTAATCTTTTACACATAAAATTAGATCATTCATTGATTGCATATATTACCATGATTCTGTGTAAATGATAACGTATTTAGATTCTTTTGAATTGATACCTCCTACATAATTTGTTTTAGAATTTATAGGACAATTTTATCAACCTCCTTAGTCTTCAAGTGTTTTAAATACAGTTTGAGCTTAGCTTATTATTCATTTTTTAATTTAAATTATCTCTCAATTAAAAAATAGTTTAAAAAAACCGGCGTATAGGATTACACAGTGTGCTGGGGAATCTGTAAATTGATACACATATAGAAATATACATATGTCAGAGAATAAGAGAGAAAGGTAGCATAAAGCATAGAGGCGTAGGGTTCCCCGACGACATCGTCAGTAATGGCATCCATAATTTCCCTACTGTGGGCGTTTGTTCGGTAATGTTGGTGCAATCAAACACTTTACTAACTAATTCAGATTATAATTTGTATATCAATTTACACGAACTCATTAATAATAATAGCTGGGAACGCAACAGTTTCAATGTCGACCGCTCCGGCGGGCTGTCACCCGAGAACTACCGAGAGGCGCGCCGGACTGCCACTTATAGACTCTGCCCCACGCCGATAGACAGATGGTGCCAGCGTTCCACAGACTATTGCACTCCGACATATAAATGCTTTAGCATGTGATAGACAAATGTTATGTAGTCCTATTTGCCGACGATACTTCCGTACTGTTTAAAAAATATGACGATATAAATAATACCCTGTCTCATATCTCACGTTGGTTTTCTGTTAATAATTTATTAAACTCGGTAAAGACTAAGTATGTGAATTGGCTTTACCAAATGCAAAGGAAATTTATAAAAATATACAATTAGATGATAGTCCATTAAAGTTAAGTCTACAGTCTTCTAAAGACTAAACTTAGCAAGCAAACAGTTTAGTTGCACTTGCTGTTAGGAAAGTAAGGCATTACACTGATGTTGAAACTGCTTAAATGGTGTATTTCCCTTATTTTCGTAGCATTATGTCTTACGGCATACTGTGATGGGATAAGGGGCGGACATTGCAACTATCTTTATATTACAAGAAAGAGCAATACGTGCCATATGACAATTGGGATCTCGCGTTTCCTAAAGATAAAAATTCAAAGAAAGTTCTCACAGTACCGTGGCAATATATACAGAATAACATTTTATATATCCGTAATAACATTTACACACCAAAAGGCACGAAACACACAATTTTAATACAAGAAATAAAAACAAACTTGTTATGCCATATTTTAGAGTGAAGGAGGTTCCTAAATCATTTGTCGAGTTGAGCATACGCATTTTAAATAAGATACCCGAATCACTTCTGGGTTTGCCTTCACTTAGTTTTAAAAAATATGTTTAAAATGTCTTCTTACAAAAAGCATATTATAATATTGATGATTATTTAAGCGACAAAGATGTTTGGACTAGATTCCAGTGGCACATTAAAGCAAAACACACTGTAAAGTACTAAAACTATATTTAAAGGAGTAAACGTTGAGTTTCTTCTAAGCGAAGTTAACTTTCCGAACCGGTGGTAGATTTGTTACCGATTGACAGACTACTGACGATTCAAAAGAGCTTTTTAAGCCTACCTGAACAAAGAATAATTTGAATTTGATTTTGATATTTTAAGAACTTTCATTTTATAACAAAATTTTAACTTTCTCAACAGGTCTGTTATAAGAATGACACCAAAACAGGAGCATCATAATCAGACATTCACGTGTCAAGCTCAAAATACAGCCGACAGGGCATATAGAGCTGCTAGTATACAAATTGAGGTAAGTGTACAATTGAATTTTGAAACTATTTAATATTACAATCATTGCAAAATGTTATATCGTTTGACTGTCCATACTTTCCCTCACAGAATTTTTTTAACACAGATTTTATCTTAACTCGATAACCCCTGTGTATTCTGTGTATATAGATTATAAATGCGAAGGTAATTTAATTACTAACTTTCAGGATAAAACCACAAAACCCATTTTGAGAAAACTTTGGGCAAATGTAGAATAGATTTCCGGAAAATACATCGACATCGGTGTTATTGTGAAAAAAGGGTTCAATAAGGGATTAAACTTTGTATAAAAGTTCGTCATAGTCGATGATTCAACTATAAAAATTAGTATTCAGGCAATTAATAAGAAATACATTAATTTTATTTTATTATTGAAATTTTAATTTTATTATTGAACTCCTCACTCCGAGGAGCGAGGGTTTTTAGAGCATAGACCCACCATGATGCTCCACTGCGGATTGGCAGGCATAGTACACAAGTGTACATCGGACTATGAGAGTGAAGGAATCGTCACTCTCATAGTCCGATGTGACGGGAATCCGACACTACCGGAGAGAAATCAGGCGCAGAAGCGACGGCTAAACGTGCATTCCGAGGCACGGGGGTGGATTAAACTGCCAACTTCCCAACTTCAGGCAAATATTGAGAAAAACTTAATAGAAAATTCCTCGATTTTTGAATTGGCTCGACACGGGACTCGAACCCAGGACCTCATGTCTGTAGTCGATCATGCTAACTACTAAACCAATAAGACAGTTTTTGTTATAATCTGGTATAAAAATAGACTTCATCTTAGGTAAGACGCTATATTCCATTGTAAAAAGTAAGTAGCTAATATTTCAAATAAGTTTCAAATAATAAAAGTTTATTATATCTACAATATACCTGTAATATACATAGACACATATAAACTATGGGCCTCATACGAAAGCTCAGAGTCGCTCAGCGTGCGATGGAGAGGGCTATGCTCGGAGTTTCTCTACGTGATTACATCAGAAATGAGGAGATCCGTAGCAGAACCAAAGTCACCGATATAGCTCTACGAATCGCGAACCTGAAGTGGCAATGGGCGGGGCACATAGTCCGACGGACCGATGGACCTTGGGGCCCGAAGGTGCTGGAGTGGCGACCCCGCTCCAGGCGGCGCAGTGTAGGGAGACCCCCCACAAGGCGGAACGATGACATAAAGAGGGTTGCCGGTAGCCGCTGGAGCCAGGCGGCGCAGGATCGAGCCTTGTGGACATCATAACGTGAGGCCTATGTCCAGCAGTGGACGTCCATCGGTTGAAGCGACGATACGTATAATATATTATACCTATAATAAACATCATCATTAGGGAAATCAATAACATTTGTATATGCGTTAGATAATGAATAAGTTTTTTTATTAGAATTAGAAGGATATTTGTAATTGTAATTATAATTTGAAAATTAAACAACCATTGAACAAGTTTATATTTCTATTATGGTCATTACGTTTATTGCCGTATTGAATTTCGTATTGTTCATTAATCACTCACTTTGTTAAGGGGGTGTTTAAATGTCAGCGGATTTGTCATTGGAGGGAATGTCTATGAAAATCGTGTTAAATTATGAAGGAATATAAGAGTAACATATACGTATATTATTATAGATCTTCTGATCAGAGATGCTAAATTTTGCTAAAATATTCACACCATCAACCTTATTGAAAAATAAATCAAAACAGTCTTTAAAGATATGTAATATGTAGAAGCGATCTTTATTTTAGAGATCTATATAGTATGTAGAACTTAACTTTGAATGCTTATGATTTAGATTAACCTCTTCCAGTAAAGGGAGTACAAGAATATTCTTTTGTAATTATTACAAAAACAGCTTAACGGGCTTTTCACTTCCACCTCTTCCACAAAAAAATTGATACTACAATTTCATAAAGTTTCCTCGTTGAAAAACGAAATCGAACTCGAGTCCCCTGCTGTGTCGCCGAGCGATTCCTCTTGTATTGCCTTGTAATAATTGCAAAATTGCCTGGACAAACTTTAATTACATTATATCCTATCATAAATAAAATATTTTTAAGATACTGTATTGGAAATCAAATCCCCTACCAATAAAACTGTAAATTTATGTTAAATTGGATCTGCCAGAAATCGACACCAGATTCTTTGCAAGCGAAATGAGTACTTGTTTGTTATCTTTTAATGAAAAGGATTTAATTGCAAGCCTGAAATTATTTTATAGCGAAGATGTCAATAAAGACTTTTACGTCTTTTGTGCCTCAGACACATTCTCATTTAAGATTCAAGGTCTGCCACTAACAACTATATACAAAAGGAAAATAATGTAACCATATAAAATAAACGCTGAATCAGCGTGTTATATCGATCGCTTTCATTATACACAAAGCCTTAATTACATTGTCAGTACGGCATTCTCGTTGCCGGTCACACTTGTACTGGCAAATTACATCGTTAATGAACCCCCCAGACTGACCCTATTTGACATTTGACAGGTTGTATTGTGTAGCTTAATGTATTTCATTATACACTAGCTTCGACGGCCTCGCTCCTGGATTCGATTTTCAACAGGGCAAATTTTAAGAAATTGCATTGCGAACAAGTGAAATCTTTTCGAATTACAAGGTCAAGTTCACGGTGACCCGTTGAAGGTCTTCAACTATTCTTAACGCGAACAAGTCGTAGGGTTTTAATAGCCACAGCTGAACCCTATTTTTCGTGGAGGATCAAAGGTTAGCACTCGCTTTTTTACCTGGTGGAACCAGCAAAGGGGGTTCAAGGAGAAGGCAAGAAGCGTTCATAATGCCACCTGCCATTAAGCTTCTTCGTTTTTAGGAGCGGGTAATCTTCTGAACCGTCTCCTTCTCTCTCCATTGCCTCCTGCAACGAAATGAAAGTCTCGCACAAGATGGAAACTGTATTTCATCCTAACTCACTGCCAAGCAACTGTCGAAGCCACTAATCCAGTTCAAGACCCTCACGCCAATCCCGAAGTTCTACCTTCGCTATAAATGTATATAAAAATAAGCAACATATATGTATACAAAGTATTTCTCTAATTGACGTAACGGGCACCCACGTACGACAAGAATAATATATAGTTGTACTTCCCCTTATTTATTCCGCGCTCGTATTTTTCTTACCGAGTCCCTTTTCGTTCAAGGTGTAGGGGAGTTTAAGAATTCCGTATGTATACAAAAAAGGGTGCGAGTAGGAAAGGTTTTTACATTATTTATATAGTCTTAAGGCACCGGAAAGCTGAACTCTGACGGGTTATTTGTTTCGATCGATAGTGTTACGGCATTCCCTTTGATCGATCTTAGGGTCTTGAACGTAGCCCGTAAGACTATTTAACAATATATATCTATTACTACCTGATCCATACAACTACGTCTGCACTTTATAAGGGGGACAGAGAAGGAACAAATTTGGTAAAGATAAAAAATGTTACCATGAGCCAACCTTAAGAGATAGACATAACCAATCGCAGACTTTATTTTGGAACTTTTAAAGGAGAAAAACACTGTCAAACATAATTTTTGCGAATCTTTAACCGTATGCATTGCGTACTTTGGAAACTCTTAAAATGAAAAAACACCCTTATTTTGAAACATTATTTAGTAGTTTATAGGTTTTAGTATGGTGATATGCTTATCTATGGTATATCTAACACCGAAAAAAGTTTTCAAATTGGGTTAGTGGTTCATTATAGATACTATAAATATGTATTGGTCTTGCTGGGATCCTAATTCGATAGTAGAAGAAAAGTGTGGAAAATGAATTAGCTAATTTTTATAGTTGTGAACAGGTAGCAGGCATATACTATATCATGACTCACCAACAGAAGACACTACTAGTTATTCCATCCTTATGACATATATAGAAAAATAGACTTCAATTTTAGATACGAAAGTGATTTTAAAATAAATACTCTTTAGAAATCCCACCCAAATTTTAAATACAGCAATTTACTTTTTAATATAGAATAATTTTCATTTGAAATACTAAGAACATAGAAAACTCATTATCTATTTCGAATTGACCCGTCCCGGGGACTCGAACCCAGGACCTCATGGCTGTAGTCGAACATGCTAACCACTAGACCAATGAGGCAGTTTAGACCAATGAGGCAAAACCCTCTCTCGTATGAGTGAGGAGGCCTGTGCCCAGCAGTGGGACGTTAATGGGCTGCTACTTACTTTCTTTTTACTTTTACTAAGAACATTCGTTCAAAGTATAAGGTAAAATCGTTATGTTTTTGAACCATTTACTGCAAAAGTATCTCCAATTTATATAAAAAAGGGCTACATAATGTCGTTATAATTTTGATCTATTTAGGTAGTCTACACGAAAATGTATAAATAGATTTATATAATTCAAGTAAATCTTTCTCGAAAACGTAGCACATATTTCACTCAGATAGCGGTGTTTTATAAATGAAATATCACTCCACTATTTTTAACTAGCGGATGAACTTCACTGCGGCATTTCAGCTATTGAATAGAAACGGTATGAAAAACATCTAAACGTAGCACTATCATTACGTGGAAAAATGATCTCATTGCATATACATACGAATGGTAAAGGCCATCACAATATCCGTACGATATCACCGTCCATCTGCATCATAAAAAGTAATTGGGTACCCCATAAAAAGGGTTCTTATTTTACGGCCAACGAAAATACATGATAAACAAACCGCCTTTTTTCGCCACAACAAAATGCGGATGACGAAGGGCTGGATGTGAAAAAAATGAACTAAACTGGTATGTCAGTATGACTCAGTCAAATGTAGTGACGGTTTACGTGTGGATATTCGCGTATTATCTTTGTACCTACAATTTTTGCATGTCATTAAATATATATATGAGATGTTAAGATATGGTTTTAAAATCTCTTTATATAATTATAGACTACAAGCCCATGGAAACAGTTAACCAGTGAAATGAACCAACGTGAATAGCACTAAATAGATGTGACATTTAATAAGTCACATCTAGCGCTTCTAATTCCTGTAACAGTACAATAATATCCTTTAAACGATTTTGAAGGACAATAACTTTTATAATACTACGTGGCGTCCATTGATCGTATTTTACTTTTATAAAGTCCGTACGCTTTGATACGCTTTTTGTAATATAAAAACAATATATATATGCAAGGTACTTAGTGAAATTCAACCTTTGTCCGCTATAGGTCTTGAAACTTACCAACCGATCAGTCACAAACTGTCATTAAAATCATCACGAGATTGTCAAAATTCGCGATTGACTTGGGTATTTGCTAAGTGGCTCTTCGCAATGTAGACGGTCACCAAGTAAGGGGGGATATGCAAGTATGTGGAATATTTTGTTAGTGACTTTGCAATTTTATATATTAAAGATTTCTTATAAGAAGATTGAATGAGACTCGTTTTTTAGATTTCAGTGTCTGGTATATAAGTGAATGAGTTTAGTTTTTTTAAAAATTATGGTCGTTCCAAAGAAATCGTTTCGGATGAGATCAGTTGATAAGTTTGACATCCTCGGTTGTGACAATTATTTAGAATTTGTCAATATTATTACGCACGTTCTCCGTATTTAGATTTAGGTTTAGACCAAGTTACATTTATTTTTGCTATTCATTATTTTTCTTTGCTTGCATGTTCTCTTTTCTTTTTGTTTACATCACACTTAATTTAATTTTATATTCAATGGTGCTGTAATGGCGAGTCAGTCTGATCAGTTTATAAGAAAGTCTGGTGATAAGTCGATGGTGTATATTCCTCTAAATAAATAAGTTTGAAAATCGAGTACATACAATTTTTCTGTTTTCTATATATAAAAGATAAAATATATTAAAATTGCACGTGTTACGGTTGTTTAATTAGTTCAATTAGGCATGCTAATTAATTTTTCGTCATCGCCCATTCGTATAAAGCTTAAGAGGTTTTCCGTCACCTGACCTTTATGGTTAATTAATTATATTTATAAGCCATCATGATCTAGGGCTTAGACATGTGGGTTCTTGATTGCCGAATTTTGTGGGTTACTTTTATTGCTGACAAGTAACCACTTGACTGTGATCTTGCCTAATGGAAACTGATAATATAGTTAAAGATGGAATCACCTTAACTAGGCAAATTTTATGCGGAACATCTTTGGTGGTAGGATGGTAACTAGCTACGGCCGGAACCAGGTTAGATCTAAATTAGAATAAGTATTTTTCTAGATTTGCCCCTTTTTTCGTTGGGAAATGCTTTTACGTACCCCTACTACGAAAATGACCATTAAAACCCAGCGTCAACCTGAGATAAAGGTGTCAGAACATTCGCCGTGACAGTCCCGAATAAAAGCGACTAAAAGGATTCAAAGAAGAGACAAGAGGCATTCTTATCGACGTCTCCAATCATCCAGTCTCATCCCTCGAAAGGAAGAGGCATTTGCTGCAACTTCCCGATCTGTTTTCATTGCATCTTTCAATGAAATGATCTCCGCAAAAGAAGACAATTGCATTTCATTATATATCACTGTTGATGATTGACAAGAATGATTCCTATATTAGTCTTGCAGGGAATCGAACCCATTACTTCTTCGAGTGAAGTGAATTCTCATTAGTATGGTATTAAAAGGGCTTTACTCAGAGTTTCGTTGTGACGAAAATCAGGAATTAGAAAATCCATTCCAGCCCACAAAGGATAAAATTACTCCCTTTTTTTACATGTCATTTTAAACCCAATTATTCTGTCGAGCTTTGAATTAAATTACGTGGGTATTTGACTAAATACTAGGTTTCATTAACGCTCAGATAAAGTTGCCTTTGTCTTAAGAACTAAACAATTTTAAAAAAGAAATACTTATATTTTACTTGATGACAATATTTTCAGCTTTCACCTAAATATGGGACTTGTAATATATTTGTTACTAATGTAACTTAGCAGATAGTTAGCTAGATAGCAAAACTCTTACTTTCGATCGGTCAGTTTAAAAAAATGCAGTAAAAAATGTTTTTTGATGAATTTGTTGCTCGTTTGTTTCTTTAAATGTACGGATATATCTTTATTTCTTTTAATCCTTTCTTGCGCAATCAATCTATTGTTACCTATTTTTCTTTCGAAACTAAATCACATGCTTTAAATGTATGATGTCCAATTAAAATGACGCCTAAGGTACACACATATATTGAAACGTGAAGGTTGTTCATTGGAGATTTATTGCACAGAGTTAGCCTAATGGTTGGTTATGTTGCAGATTAATCGTTTTAAAACTAGCGGTATACTAACTAGTAATTTCAAAATTTGCAATAATAGCCACACTGCGTTAATTAATCGTAAACGTGGCCTGATTTAATAAAAAAACGTTATAATTTTGATAATAGACATGCTACGAAACAAATAGGTACGATGATATGTAAAAGCTATAAGATGTAAATTGCCTTTTAACCGGTTAACACACTTCCATCTTAAACTGTATCATCATTTATGACAGTCAAGCGTTAACCTTCAAGCTTTTGCACTGGAATGGATTAGTCATTAATATCAACGGCGAGTACATCACTCACTTATGGTTTGCCGATGATATAGTCGTAATGGCAGAGACTCTGGAAGATCTCAATACAATGCTCGATAACCTCTGCAGAGTCTCTCAATAGGTGGGCCTTAAAATGAACACGGATAAGACAAAAATCATGTCGAACATCCATGTAGTTGTAGACGAGTACATCTGCCTGGGACACACGATCCAATTAGGTAGATCCAAGGAAAAAGAGATCAACTGCCGAATCCAACTCGGATGAGCAGCGTTCGGAAAACTACGGGACAGGTTTTCATCCACAATTCCTCGGTGCCTGAAGATTAAGGTCTTCGAACATTGCGTGTTGCTAGTGATTATATATATTTCCAAGACATGGCCGCTGACTATGGGGCTCGTAAGAAGACCCAGAGTCACTCAGCGGGCAATGGAGAGGGCTATGCTCGGGGTTTCCCTGCGTGATCTAATAAAAAATGAGGAATTCCGTAGGACTACTAAAGTCACTGACGTAGCCTACCGAACTGCAAAGCTGAAGCGGCAATGGTCAGGGCACATAGTTCGCAGAACCGATGGACGTTGGGGCCCGAAGGTGCTAGAGTGGCGGCCTCGCGCCGGAAAACGCAGCGTCGGCAGACCCCCCAACAGGTGGACCGATCACATCACGCGGGTCACTAGCAGCCGCTGGATACAAGCGGCACAAGATCCATTGAAATTCATTAAGAGAGACCTATGTCCAGCAGTGGACGTCCATTAAAGCGTTAACCTGTCAGCAATAACAAAAAACAGAGTCTTTATGTATGTTATTTGTATAAAAGTGAAAAACTCAATATCTTGTCGCGGACCTCCAAAATTTTAACATATATATTCCTTAGTGATGTAGGCACTCACTAAAAACGGATTTTCTAAAATTCCGAGGGATAGAGATATATGAACAAAAAAACGATCACACGCTGAATAATCATCAGATCTCATGAAAGTATTCACCTGATTAAATTAAAATTCGATATAGGTTTTCCTTTTTAGTAGGAAACGCTCACTGCGAACGGATTTCCCTATATTCCCACAGGATTGGCATATATGAGCTAAAAACGATTACTTTAAAACTCACCACAGGATCTCCAAAACTGTTCGTTGATTTATTTGTAATTCATCGTATAAACTCTTTTTTAAGATATAGATGCTCACCAGGAACGGGTTTCCTCATATTCCCATTGGGTCTCAACCCATACTGAGGTTTATAACAATTCTCTTAACTGACATGAAAAGCTGTACATATTCCCTTCACGATATAGAGACTCATAAAGAACGGAATTCTCCATAGTTAAATGAGATCCGGATATTTAAGCAATAACTCTCACTTGAAGACTCATCAGAAAACTGTGTTACGTGATAGAGACCTTCACAAAGAACGGATTTTCCTATTTTCCCATGAAATCGGGAAAACTTTAAGCCTAAAAGTAACAATCCATGTGTTATCCCGAAATCAACAAAACTAAGCAACTAACGGTCTTGAAATTCAGCATACGTAATCCTATTGTATCTTCAAGCTTATGGAGTAGAACGGACTGGTCATCAACATCAATCATCTACGGTTTGCCGACGACGTGGCCATTATGGCAGAGACTCTGGAAGATCTTAATATAATGCTCGATGACCTCAGCGGAGCTTCTCGACAGGTGGGCCTAAAAATGAACATGGACAAGACGAAAGTTATGTCCAATATCCATGTTCCGCTCCATCCAGTCATCTTTGAAAACTCTGTACTCGAAATTGTAGACGAGTACACATACCTGGGACACATAATCCAGCTAGGTAGGTCCAATTTCGAGAAAGAGGTCAACCGCCGGGTCCAACTCGGTTGGACCGTTCAAGAAATTCCGGAAGCCATTTTCGTCCAATATCCCTCAGTGCATGAAGACTAAAGACTAAAGTCTTCGAACAGTGCGTGTTGCCAGTATTTACCTACGGATCGGAAACGTGGTCGCTGACTATGCGCCTCATTCGAAACCTCAGAGTCACTCAGCGTGCGATGGAGAGGGTTTCTCTACGCGATGCTCGGAGTTTCTCTACGCGATCATATCAGAAATAAGGAGATCCGTAGCAGAACCAAAGTCACCGATATAGCTCTACGAATCGCGAACTAGAAGTGGCAATGGGCGAGGCACATAGTCCGACGGACCGATGGACGTTGGGGCCCGAAGGTATTGGAGTGGCGACCCCGCACCGGGTGCTGGAATGGCACCGGACGACGCAGTGTAGGAAGACCCTCCAGAAGGTGGACCGACGATATAAGGAGGGTCGCCGGTAGCCGCTGGAGCCAGGCGGCGCAAGATCGGGCCTTGTGGGCATCATTTCGTGAGACCTATGTCCAGCAGTAGACGTCCATCGGTTGAAGCGATGATTCCTTTTGCGATGTAAACGCTTATTAAAAACGGAATTTCCATATTCTCACAGGATCGAGTGATGTTGCGGGAACAAGCCAGAGCTATATAGATTGCATTTCAAGCCTTTGATGTCCAAAATGTAATTTCATTACAAGAGAACGTTGTATGCTCAGTTTGTTTTAAAACTCAATTAAAAAGGTTAACGAAAAAATATAGTTTCATCCAAATTGCATAATCCACATTTTCACGCCAGAACGAACAAGTTTCATTTATTAAAAATCTACAAAAATAAAAACTAACGTAAAAACAAACCAATAGCTTTTTTGTCTGTCAAATTTAAACAACCTATCAAACGTACACGTATATGTTTTATACTCGTATCTCTAAAATGTTCACTGGTATCTATTGTGTTCTACCCCGTTTAAAAAACGGAATCTATCGTACTATATCTTTTAAACTAATCCACGGATTTTAATGCAGTTTTTACCAATAGATAGAGTGATCCAAGTGAAAGCTTTATATGTATAATAAGTAGATATTATAGTACAGAAAAGCCAAAAAATTTTAAAGGTTTGTATTGTAAGTTCGTAACAAACATGTTTTTGTGCGCTTTAATCGCAACTCCTGGCTAAACGTCATGAGATAGATCTAACTAATATTCTACGGAAATTTATATCTTCGATATCGATATAAAAGTTTATAGTGACATATATTTATCTTTAAAGGATAACTCACGGTAACCGTTTTTATCGTTTACATATTAACAAAAAAATGTGTTATTTACCAAGCTATTTTATACAAAACTGTACTATTTCTTATCCAATTAAATACATTATATACGTCGTATATTTCATGTAGATCAAAACTATCCTTAATAGCATTTTTATTAAAATGGATATGTTATAAGATATCAGAGATTTCAAAAAGCGGAGACACATTTCGCGGGTCAACTAGTATTTTAATAATTCTCTAATTAATGTTAACATTTAATTTTAATTGACGACTTCCCGGATTCTATAGTAGGGTGAAATTAGAAAATTATATTTTCTTATTTACCTGAGTCTAGACTGCTTCGAGATCTAGGCTTCGTGGCTAGTTACCACCCTACCATAATGTAACACAAAGTCAAGAGATTTCTGTTCTCGTATGATTCTGTGTAGAAACAATAAGAGGTAAATTGTCTTGATTACAGAGCTTTGATTTTAAATTGTAGCATCACTTACCATCAGGTGTGCTCACAGTCAAGCATTAACCCGTCAGCAATAAAAAGCTATCTTTTGTATATACTCGTAACACAAACTTTGTTTCCATTACGTCATCGTTATCGTGAAGATCTTGTCAGATAAGTGTATTACCATCTTAGACTATATGATATATTGCTTGGTTAAATTACAGCCAATACTCATCTGTTTAACCTCTCTCATATTCTGTAATCAGATTACGACCACCTTTAAGAGATGCGTTGACCCTAGTAGACCTAGATTGAGTGCGAGACTGTCATCCCGCTTAAGGAGTCACGACAAAGGGAGAGGGTGAATGCCGCCGAAGCACTCCAGCCCCGACGAAGGGGTGCAGGAAACAGGAGGCGGAGATTCGTACAACTCCTCCCCCTGTAGAATATCTGTGAGCTGCAACCGAGGGGCCAGAGAGGAATGCCTCAACGAACCTCTGGCTCCCCACTCATGGTTGATAGCGGTCCCGCTTGGTTTTAGTGGGTATTGCGAGTTTGTACCCTCGCGGAGTCCCATACTCCCGACCTTCAGTCGGGGTGTGTAAATGCATTTCCCAGCGACAAAAAAAACGACTTAAATTGAGGCCTAAATAACAGATATTTAATAGAAAAAGAGTTTTAAATGTAGGGTATTTCTAGTTTAGAGAGTCTATATAAATTGATACGAACTGAGTTTTGTTTCTATTGTCCAAAAATTCATTTACACGCTGCCCATTCAATAACAACGGTCGAAGCAAGCCAACGCACAATAAAAAAATTCATTAGGGTGCGTTCGGAGTAAAATAAAATGCCATAAATAAAGGCCAAACAGCGAATGGACAAGCTATAAACTTGGCGGATATATATTTTAGACTGCATTTTTAATAGCTCACATTGCAGACTAATCTATTGGAGTTCGTGCCACGTTTTTCAGTTTAAACTGCCGATAAATATGCTGAAAGTATTTGCTTTTATACCGACCGACTTTATTTTACAACGATATTGGCAATGCTGCGTTTTTTTCCACCGCCTTTTCACCCTTCACTTATTCCGTAACCCAATTTCCACCCAGCGATTTCAATTAATATACTTACATATAGGTAAATGAATCCCTATTTCCCTTAGTAGGCCATAACTCAAGGACTTTACCGATTTCATTCAAATTTTTTAATATTTTATCTAGTAAATTGGAAAATTGAAAAGAAAACTATTTCAATTTCATATGATTGGCTTGAAATTTGAATTACATTCATTATTTTTGTATCGCAGACGCTTGCTAAGAATATATTTCTACATATTTCCCATTACTCGCAATAAATAAGCTGAAAACAATCACTTACTAAATATCTCCAAAACCATTTGCACCGTTCACTTGAAATTCGGTATAGCTTTCGCGATGTAGTCGCTTACTACAACTGGATTTCGCCATATTACCACGGGATCAGGATATTTACACAAACAACGATCACTCACTGTCTCATCACGATGTTTCTAAAACTATCATCCCGAGTGAATTAAAATTCAGCATATATATTCCTTTTACTATGTACACACTCACTAAGAACGGATTGCACGATATTTCCCCGGGATCGGCATATACGCCACCTTTTGATTGATCAGTTTAAATTTGGTTTACGCATTCCTTTCACGGCGTCGATGGCAGCTTAGAACCAGTTTACCCCTATGACCCAGAAATCATCAATCAATAAGGGGCTGCTACTTACCTTACCCAGAAATCAAGTGCAACGTAATTAAACTGCAGAGAAAACTACTATCTGTCGATATTTAGAGCAGTAATGCCGTCAGTCTTGCCCACGAATGTAAGTGACTTATGAGTTAAACTTCGACCCGGTCAAGTTAGGTTATACGAGTTATAGCTTTAGTTCTTAAACTTATCACACGAGACTATCACACAACTCGTAACTCAGTAAAAAGAATTTCTTACCTTATAAAACTAGGTCACACCACCCTATATTGCCTTGCAGTACACTATTTTTAAACAACTATTAAACTGTCCATGGAGGCGTTTAGAACAACGTTAATAGTAAACACGTTATTGTATAATTAACTTAGCCCTATTTAAACTGTTTGAGGTCTGTTTATCTAACCTAACCTAGATTTCAAAGCTAAGGTTAATTAACAATCAATCCTTTGTTACAATTAGTTTGTAAGGTCGCGTTCTTACTGCGCTGTTAACGTAAACAAGCTTCTGGTATGCGAAAAACTTCTATTTAGCATAAGACAAAATGTTGCTCCATTATTATAGTTTTATTAGCAAAACAATATATACACTTTTACATTTTAATTCTAAATTCAAGAAATTAAGGAATTTATTAAGTTTATCAACCTTTTTCTATTGGCTTTATGCATCCCAATTAGGCCTAAACTTTGATCGGGAGTGCGGGACTCACTGGTAACCAGAAATTCCACCAAAATCCAGAAATAATACCCTCCCTATCTTTTAGTGGACCCAATCTGCCCTGATACTCTTGATGATTCTTGTTAGGAAACTTAGAAATGCCTTCTTTAGGATAGCAACAGTGCAAATCTATGTGAAGAGGCAGAGGGAGAAGAAGAGCTTCTCCCTCTGCCTCTCATGTGCCTTCTTCGGCCTCTGCACTCCAATCATTTTCATAAAGCATTTGAACTTAACAGCCTAGGCAAGAGGTTTCTAATATAAATGTCTATTGACAGGCGGATTCATTCCCCATTTCCTAATTCTAACAGTCCAATGTGAAAGCATGCTTCTATGCCCTGACCAGGTCTCGAATACAGGATTTGATGTTTAGCTGAATCATCTGGCCATTTACCAAATTTTGTCTATCTGGAAAATCACTCGGTCATCACGAGTCTCCATATACTTATCATAGATTTGAAATCTATCAAAGTGACTGCTTTCGTATTGTAAATTTCCACATTTTGCCAGGTCAGAAAATACACGGGTGGAAATGAAAGGTACAGCTAGTTTATTATAAATATATCGATATATTTACAATTAACAATAAACTACATACAATAAACAAGCTGTTCCTTCCGGCTTCCAGCTCAGAAACGTGGTCGGTATCTATGGGCCTGATACGAAAGTCAGGGTCGCTCAGCGTGCGATGGAGAGGGCTATGCTCGGAGTTTCTCTAGGTGATCAAATCAGAAACTAGGAGATCCGTAGCAGAACCAAAGTCGGCGATATCGTGATTCGTAGGGCTATATCGCTGACGTGGACCAACGACATAAAGAGGGTCGCCGCTAGCCGCTGGAGCCTGGAGTCGCAAGATCGGGCCTTGTGGACATCATTACGTGAAACCTATGTTCAGCAGTGGACGTCCATCGGTTGAAGCGACGATACCGATATATAGGATTTATATTTTGCATTATTTATAGCCATTTAACGTATTAAGATATCAATGTTTACTTTAGTCGTGATTAAATAGACAAAATTGATATATAAAGCCAGTGGCTCAAGTACCACTTCATTTGCATAAAACCTTATCCTGTAGAACTTGGATCAATAATCGAGCATAAATTGAATAAATGGCAGTAGTAATCTCAACCGCTGTAGCTGGATTTCACCTTATTCTATGTTAAATATTTATTTAAAATATTAAGTGTAAATTGATTTCCTTTGTTCGCAGGTAAAATACGCCCCCAAAGTCAAGATACGGATTAAATCAGGACGTCGCATACCTGAAGGACAAGACGTCGTTATAAGTGAGACTAATTTCATTATTTGAACTGCTTTATTATATAACCGGAGAGAGATCAGGGGCTTGGTCGACGGTTTAACGTGATCTCCAAGGTGCTTTGAATTCGCTCGACCTAGGATTCAAACCCAAGGCTGTAGCCAAACAAGCTGACCACTAAATGAGGCATGTGCTATAATCTACGCCACATTATGTCTATCTACTATTACATTGAGCTAAATGTGTATAAAGATAGAGACTATTACTATTGTTATACTGCTAACGTGAATTTTAACACATACATTCATAGCATCACGCCTCATTCCCATAGGGGTAGGCAGAGACAACATCCTTCCACTTGCCACGATCCTTGCATATCTCCTTCGCTTCTTTCATTCTCATTAAACCTTTCATACAAGTTCGTCGGTTTAGAGTACTCTTGACCTGGCCGTTATTTAAAATGTCCTGGATTTGGTCCAGGAACGTTCGCCTTGGTCTTCCCCTTCCAACTTTCGCATTCACTCTTGACTCATAAATCCTTTTTGTCAGTCTCCTTTCATTCATTCTCTCTACATGCCCAAACCATCTGAGCATACCTTTCTCAATTTTAGTCACTACATATTATTTTATACCACAACGTTCTCTTATCACACAATTTCTTACATTGTTACTCAGTTTTAATGCACTCATACTTCTCAACGCTCTCATCTTTACCGCATTTATTTTACTTTTGTGATTCTTCTACCATACCCAACTTTCACTACCATACATAAGTATTGGCACCGATACTCCTGCCCGCAGAGTTAGTCTGGCCCTTTAAGACATCATCTGGCTGTTTCACCATTTACCATATTCCCTGCATTCACTCTCCTTTCAATATCACTTTCACATGTTCCATCTTTTGTAAATTTAGATCCCAAGTATACAAATTCTTTCACCTCTTCCACTTGTTCCCCATCTATCAAAATATTGCCATTCATCATAGATTCATCTCGTTCAAAAAGCATAACTTTCGTTTTGTTTACATTCACTTTCATTCCTTTCCCTTTCAAAGCTTCATTCATAATATTTAGCATCTCCTGAAGCTCGTTAGCGGATGACGCAAGTATTACTTGATCATCAGCGTAGAGTAAACATTTGATGAGTAATTCATTCATTCTTAACCCATACATACATTCTTTTAAATCTGTCAAACATTTATCCATGAAAAGGTTGAACAGCCATGGTGACGCAACACATCCCTGTCGAACACCTCTTTCGACAGGAAACCACTCCGTGTACGCTCCGTTTATTCTGACACAGGCACTACAACCCTCATAGAGAGACTTCAATGCTTGGATCGGACAAACTCTCACCCCATACGTAGATAACGTTGACCACAGCTCATTCCTCACCACTCGATCACACGGCGATTCACACGGTGAATTTTAAAGATAAATAAAAATATTAAAAATACATGTAACAAAAGGTGATAACTGATAACAAATAAAAAAGTGAAGTAAAACACATGAACCAATATCTAAAGAAATATGCCAGGCAATATAGTGTAAGTTTTTGAACCGACGCTTCTTTAGACGCATGAGATTAAAATTTTTACGGATGAAACGCGTTATTAGCGTCACGAAGAAGTAATTCGTTTCAACGTTAGGTAGTTTTAATATTTACAAATATCATGTGGCTCTCTATTTATCTAATAAATAACAATAGAATATATTCCCCAGAGTTATAGAAATTTGTGAGGAAAAATTACGTGTCTTATGTAAGTATGAAATATAATTTTAATGTAAAATATTAGACTCGTTTTAATACTCTTTACTGTACACCTTATGAAAACATAACACCTTATGAATACATAACAAATTGTGAATACACGAGGTTTAAACAGACAAATATATAATGCGGTTTTATCGCTAATCACCGATTGCTTCCAGACAAGCTTTAGAGATAGTGAGACTGTGCAAAAGTAGTTGGGTGGTGCATAAAGAGATCATACATATGATATAAAAATATTAAATCGCTACATATATGTAATACTTGTTCACAGGTTGTACAGCTGATGCAAACCCCAGCAATCTAACATTCAGATGGGTCATGAATGAGTCGATCATTGGAAACAGCACAGAATTGGTAAGTCGCTTTTGATTGCCTAGTACTTGCTTTGCTAGTAGATGTCCCGGTAACGATTCACAGTATAGCGAATTCAGGAAATTGCATTTCCTAATTTGTCTGTGTCTGAAATAGTGAGAGGTTTCGGCTGTGGCCAGTTACTAACCTACCAGCAAAGATCTACCGCCAAGCACAGAGATTTGTGTTCCCGTATGATACTGTGTCAAAACCATAAGTAGTAGATTGCCTCATACCACATAAGCACACTTCCATCTTTGACGGTATCACTTCTTAGCATCAGGTAATAGAAAAATAAAAGATCCTATGTATAGAACACAAATATGGATTCTAATGCGTCTTCGTAATTGAAGAGGTAATTTCTTAACCAGATTAGTGTATTACCTTCTTAGACTGACTGCCTCATTGGTCTAGTGGTTAGCATGTCGACTATAGACATGAGGTCCTGGGTTCGAGTCAAAATCGATATTGAGTTTTCTCAATATTTGCTCGAAGTAGGGAAGTTGGCGGTGTGATCCACCCTTGTGCCTCGGAGAGCACATTAAGCCGTCGATCCTGATCTCTCTCCGATCGTGCCGGATTCCCGTCACGTCGGATTATGAGAGTAAAGGAATAGAGAGTGCACTTGTGTACTATGCCTGCCAATCCGCAATTGAGCAGCGTGGTGAGTCTATGCTCTAAAAACCCTCGCTCCTCGGAGTGAGGAGGCCTGTGCCTAGCAGTGAGACGTTAATGGTCTGCTACTACATCTTAGACTGTAACATATTTTGTTATCAGCTGAATTACAGTCCGACGTTATATTACCTTTCAACATTAAAAAATTGTTTTATGTTATATATGCTCATTATATGTAGGTTACTCTGTTATTGATCTATGGGATCTTGTGTTATTCTTTGTCTTTCTTAACGTATCTATTTTTATACAAAATTTTTCAAATTTCAATATTTTAACTATCAGATAAAGCTGTATTGAATCGTAAATATCTTGTTGAAAGGAGAGGCTTTCTTTTAATTGAATAAAACAGTTTTCAAATGTACGCTCCCCAACTAAGCCTTCTTACGAAACTTGACAAGTTGTCGCCATTAAGAGATTGAGATTTAAAGCTGGAGAGTTCGCTACGAGAATTTAATTTAACAATTATATTGTTAATTCGTCAGTTTCACGATTTCAAAACTTTTAATGCTACATGAAATTATGAAATTAAGTATCCTTCGTCTATAACTTCTGTTTATTTGTTAATTTTCAGTAAAAGCAAAGTTTATCTAATTTAAAGTTTTATTTGAAAACTTTATTTAATTAAGTAAGTTATGAAGCGATATATAAACTAATAACAAAGACGTTTATATGTATAATATGTATGTTTGCAACGTTTTCTCATAAAAACTACTGAACCGATTTCAAAACTTTTTAGAAAGCTGCATTTTAACTGAGTGACATGGGCTATATTACTTTCTAAAAAATATATAATATATAAGGATCCCTAATAAAAATGCATTAATGTAATCCAAGGTGTGATTAACTTATGAGTTTCTTAATGTGTGATTGAGTGTGATTAACTTCGGGTAAACCCAGATCGTTTTAGAGATAAATTTCAAATCATAAAACCACTTTTTTTTTATAAAAACATCTGTGGCTATCAATATATACAATAAGTTACCTCAGAATATACGAATATGCCATAACATCAATATATTTAAAACAAAAATTGTATGACTTTTCAATTTTTAAGACATTTTATAATATTAAAGAATTTTTTTCCAATTGAGTTTTATATCCATAAATATTTTTGACATTATTTTAACTATTATAATTATAATTGTAACTTGTATGTACAAATTCATAATACTATTAAGTTTTATATACATTTACGTTTTAAATTTATTTTAATGTAGATTTAAATTTTGGTTTTATAACACTGTACTGTATTGCACGCCACATTAGACATTGAATTGCAATAAAGAATTTTGAATTTGAATTTGCCAGTTTCTTCTCAGTGGAATTAACTTTATGAACCAGTGCTAGATTTATTACCAACGAACAGATTACAGACGATTCAATAGAGTTATTTAAGCTTACTTTAGTAAAGAATATTTTGATTTTGAAGTAATACTATAAGTTAAAAATTGAATTCCTACAAAATAGTTATTATATTGCGGAGCTTCAAATTTCACTTAACTAAGCCTTCTTACTGAACTTGTCAAGTTGTCGCTATTAGGGGACTTGAGGGAGAATTCGCTACAAAAATCTCGCCAAGCAATTATACTTTTAATGTATTAATTTCGCAGTTAAGCGAACTTGTTTTGAATATTTTACTCTTAATTCTGACTGCGATTACTGGCACGTTAAATTCCTTAAAAAGTTGAATTTTTCGAAGTTAAAAACTTTTACAGGTGATAAATGATTTTTGAGTGAGTAACAGGTTATTGATCTGATGATTTCTAGATATATATAGGCAGTTTAATTCTTCTATATGGGTATAAATGCCTGATCTCTTTCCTCAACGACTGGACTGAATTCGATACAATATTTGATTTAATCCATTGGCAAATCGATAAGACAAATAATGGATTTCTATGTGATCAAAGAGTACGAGTGTGACATCGATGAGGACAACTATCTTTTTATAAATACCATATTCTTCTTTTGAACATTTATATGTGACTGAAAAAGGACTGGCCCGATTTTGAAGAATTGTTTCTTTTCCAATGGATTCAAGAATAGTTCAGATTGATAATTTGTTTCGAGCAGAACCTGATATCTTTATATTACTTTAGGAATGGCAAGTGTTTTATAAAATACTAACTGAACCCGCAACTTCGTCTGCGTGGAAAGTTTTTTGAGTGGTATTCTCATTAATTTAGGCAAATTGTTTTACAAATAACAAATATACGTATAAATACTTCAATGAGCTACTTGCTGTGTATGAATGCAATTTCGTGATGAGTCAATAGTAAATATCCCCGCAACCCCCCTTATGGGTGGAATTTCGTAAAATTCGTTTTTAGCTGACCTCTACTCGGCAAAAGGAATAATCCTACCAAATTTAAAATCTCTGCGCCTTATGGTTCTAGAAATAGAGTGATGAGTGAATAGATACCTGGATAAAAAGAAAAAAAAGAAAAAGCATTTATTCAATGATGGTGTAACAAACAGCATTATCATAAACAGCATTACTGGCTGTAACACCACCTCGAAAGGGTTTCCAGCTCAGCATATTAACGTGTGTAGTAGAAACACACGACGCTGATTTTCAGCTGAGACCCCGGTGACGCCACAGCATAAAAAAATTTAAAATTTACAGAACGTGTACAAACAGGTATTAGAAACAGTAGTGACAACAAAAAATAAAGTTACCAATAACATCGTTGACAAATATTAATTTTTACATATATTTTTATTTTATGGACATCTCTTATATATATAGACTAGCTGAACCCGCGACTTCGTCTGCGTGGAATGTTTTTTTGGTAACACTTTCATTAATTTAGGCAAATTGTTTTACAAATAAGAAACATTACGTCAAAAAAACTTCTGACCTAGTTTTTTAATACCGTAAAAGACATAGTTTGAAAATGTGAAGTATTTTAAGGGGAATGTTTGAATTTTTTAATTAACACCCCCGCAACCCACCTTGCAGGTGGAATTTCGCAAAATCCGTTCTTAGATACCTGGATATCTCTTATATATATATAGATGAAGCTGTCTTTTCGCGCTACGTTTTTATTTAAAAGGTAACATATGAAGTACCCTTTTAATGTCTCGCTGATGGGTATAGGCCTCCTCTGACATAGCAGAGAGGATTTTTAAAATCCTTAATGAATTGATAAGCTAAACATATACCAGAATTGCTTCCGGAATATACAGGTTTCCGCACAATTAAGTATTTTAGCAACAGCAAAGCCCAAAAGGTTTTTACAAAAAGAGCTAAGTAGTGTTATCCCAGGAGTTTAATTCATGAAAATACACGTATCGCTCTATTGGGCTATCATGGTTTTAGTAGGTTATAATTTGTGGATATCCTGTAAATATATTTTGTTTGTTTCAGAAAATCACAAACATCTCCAGAGTGTACAATGGGGCAGTGTTGAAGTGCATGGTATTCAACGACGTCGGCAAAAGCGAAGAGACAGAAACCCTCGAGATTACTTGTGAGCCGCTTTGCTTTGTTTATTTTTTTTGTAATATCATATTCTCTCTGTAAATTATTCTGTCTGATATAAATAAAATTTGAATCTGTGATTTTTAGGCTCCTCTTTTACGTGTTTTATTTATCAAATATGTGTTTGTAAGTGAAAGCAAACGATTTTCTATATATGGAAATATATTTAGTTTTATTCAAGGCATACAATACAGTAGAAATTTTCAGGGAATAAATACTGGATATTAGATTATTGTTGTCTTGGTAATTAAAATATTTTTTAATGCTACGAATAAAAATTAGAAGAAGTTGTACGGGTGTAAAGGTTTTCATGAAAGAAAAATTAACAATAAATAAGTTTGAGGCGTCTTTTTACTACGGTAATATTAAAATTAGTTATAAAGTCTATAGGACAATCTGTTTTCAGATTTGTTATGCAAAAATTGAGCTAATTATTATTTTAGATTCCTTAAATTGCAATAAGTAGGCCTTAATTATCTATAACTGTAACATTTGAGAAATATAGCTATTGTATTGCATTATATAATTATTTCATTTATTATTGAAGTGAAACTTCTTTAGGCTTACGAGAGTAAAAATTTTACGGATAAAATGATTAGTTGTGCTACGTTTTTTATGCTAATTCATTTTAAGGGTAGGTAATTTTAAAATTTATTATATAATTTATTTATTATTTTTATAAATATAAACAAGACTTAAAAATTTTATTGCCAAAGAAGTTTCACTTCTGACATGTATACTTGTACCCACGCACTTTTTTTAATTTATACTTTCACTTACTATTATTGGACAATATTATGATATATTATTGGACATATTTTTTTAATAGTTATAATTGAATTAAGTAATATAATTTAGACAAGATTGGACTTTAAAGGGCACATTCTTTATAACTCCCTGAAGTGCTTCACTTGTAATTGTACTTAATGAATGCGACCAATAAATAATTATACATTTTGAACTTTAATATTGTCCATAGATCCACCGTCATTCCGTAATCATCCTAAAGACGTTGAAGCTGAAATTGGTAAACAAGTCACGCTTAGCTGTGATGTTGATGGATTCCCCGCCCCAGAAATTAGATGGCTGCATTACGAAGAAGACACAAATATTGTAAGTAACAATATCATGACTGTTTAGTAGTGTTGAGATGTACCTTTGAATACTTTTTATTAACTAGGGACCTCGACGTGATAATTAACCAGTGAAATGAACCAACGTGAAGTATGTCGGTAAATATTATGTTTTATCCAAATATTTTTATTTGTTACCATTTATTATGAACGGCTATAAGGTACAGTAATAATATTTAATAACATTTTATCAAAAACAAAAGGTGCCGTACATATATTTATGATCTTATAACAATTATCTACATTTTAGTATTTACCGCCTTATGACAGTTATTAGAATGGTAACAAATAAAAATATTAGGAAAAAAATATTTATTCACGTACTCGCCTGTACCACTTAGAAATGACGGCTTAGCGCTCAGAGTTATTTTTAACCAACTTCAAAAAAAGGAGGAGGGTATCAATTCGTCTGTATTTTTTTTATGTTTGTTACCTCATAACTTTCGACTGGGTGATCCAATCTTGATGATTCTTTTTTTATATGAAAGGTGATACTTGTCGTAGAGTCCCATTTTTAATCCAGTTCTGATGATGGCATCCATGAGAAAACCGGGTAATTTTTAAATTTGCATTAAGCCTGTGTTCGACATATGGTCGAATAATTTAAGGTTACTGCAACCGATTTTGATAATTCTTTTTTAATTAAAGGGGGAGGGGGGATTTTGCATGTTTTTGTGTATTAGTGTTATGCTTTTTTATGTTGTTGTGATTACCATATAATAGACTGGTGATAGCGGGGTGGCAAAATAACTAACCTGTAACGTACGAGTATTAGGTTGCAAGTTCCATCCCGGGTGTGACGATATCATTGTAAATTTAACTTTGTAAAGTTGTTTCATTTAAACAGTGCTGTCTCATATGAGCAACACGTTTTTTAGGTATACACATTTTGAGAGAAATTTGTTAGTTTACTTCAGATTCACTAAATCTCAAAAAATAAATAAAAATTATAACAAAGACAGAACCGCCTTCAAATCTTAATTAAATTAATCATAAATCTCTTACAAATATATTAATATGCTCTAAAAAGTAAAAAATATTTGCGTATACTTACTTAGAATTCCTCGTATTCTTATGTATTTGTTTTGTTTTTTATGTTACTAAACTGTAAACTGGGACAAGTGCCTTATAATAAAGATAAATAAAAAAAAAATAACATAAATTTATTTGGAGTCCGTGTCTATATCATAGTAACAACCTTCTAAGCGTTGTTCCCATTGGTTCGCTTCACAGGTTAATTATTTCCATAGGCTTGTAGTCTATGATGTGAGTATTATATTATTCAAAGGTCTTTCAACCAATTTTTACTGTCCAACTTGATACAGTCCAAGATGAAAAGGCGCTAACTTGATACGGTAATTTACTTCTTATGGTTACAAAACGGAATCGTACCGAAACTTATATATTTTGTTGTTGATGGTAACTAGCCACAGCTAAAAGCCTCAATCCAAATTCTGTTAATTTGGATTTCAAAACTAAGAGACGAATATAGAGGTAGAGATACCGTATCAATTAAAATTATTTAAAATACAAAATCATCCAATCCAAAGTGGGCACATTAGAAAAATTATAATGCAAAGACGTTTTTAGAACTTTGATGGCTTAAGTGGCGAAATGGTAGAAGTACTCGATTCGCTAGCAAAGGTCCCAGAGTCATCTTCAGGCAAGAGCAAATTTAGACAGTTGGACTTTCCAAGTTGTCAGAGTCAGGAATCGTGGGACGCTTCGACACTGGTTAGCGACCACCTTACCAGCAAAGACATGCAACCTAGCAAATAATTTTCATTCCAGTAGAACGTTGTGTAGAAACCATAATAAGTAATTTACGTCATATCATAGACTGTATTGTCACTATCACACAGTCAAGCACTAACGTGTTAGCAATGAAAAAAATCCCACTAAACTTATCATCTCTGACTGAGACTGAGATTGATACGTATGGATTTCGTCAAACTGCCTCATTGGTCTAGTGGTTAGCATGTTTGGCTACAGACATGGGGTCCTGGGCTGTAGTCCCAGCCTGAATAAATGGTAAATCGATATTGGATTTTCAATTAAGATTTTCTTAATATTTCCCCGAAATTGGAAAGTTAGCGGTTTGCTCCAACCCCATGCCTCGGAGAGCACGTTAAGCCCTCGATCCTACCCCTGGTCTGTCTCAGGTCTTATCGGATTGCTGTCACTTTGGACTATGAGAGTGAAGGAATAGAGAGTGCACTAGAATTAGCACGAATACACTTGTGTACTATGCTTTTCAACCCGCAGTGGAGTAGCGTTGTCTTTGTTCTAAAAACCTTCTCTCCTATGAGTGAAGAGGCCTGTGCCTAACAGGTGAATGTAATGGGCTTTATACCTTAGTTTATATATTTCGTCATATTCAAGAAATGCGTAGATGAAATTGCGGGAAAAGAAAGAAAGACTTTTAAACCATTTCTCCCAAGTTACCCTTTATCGTATTTATTACTGGTTTTATAGTCTAGAAAGACAAACTAAAAGGACATATTACGAGGAACCCTTACAAGTTAATCACCACATTTAAATGTGTAACCATCTGACGGAAAGCCGCGATTATGTTGAAAGCAAAGCGTATTAAAAAGCCAGTTTTTCCACAAAATTCTTACTTTATTTTCGTGACGAATACTTGAGCCAATTTCAAGAGAAATTTTAATTGTGATACATACAAATATTTTTCATTTTACTGTAGTAATTTTGTGAATAATTTTATAAAGTTCGTTTGCTACAAAGATTGATATTACGAAAGATATACTGAATTGATGCTATAAATAAAGCCTTTATTATAAACTAAGACTTCATAAAGACGAGTTATGATACAATAATTGTTCATATCATTTTTTTTGTTCTTAATATCTTTATTTAATACAATCAAGTTATGTACAAAATGTAAGCGACATTAATAATACCAGATAAATTTAACATTATTTTATTTTAACTATTATATATCACTAAATGCGGTAATACTTTAAATTTTAATTATTTAATGCATGTCTCGTAAAAACGAATGACAATATTTAATATTATTGCGTATGAAGTACTTCACAACGAAATTATTAACAAGATACATCATATAGATTTAGAAATTTATTTAAAAAATTGAAAATCCCTTTACATAAACAAACTTCTTCTGGTTAAAATTGCTTATTAAAAAAAATCTATAAAATAAAGTATACAAAATAATAGGGTGCCTAAAAGAAAACATGACTTGCTAACTTTATGCGATCGCTAACATTCACTTAGGTTACACTATCAGATTTCATAAGCACGCTATCGTAATTCTTTTCCCCTTATGAGGTAATGTAGGTCCAAAGTCTTTTACACCACTTTTAAATCTTTAAACCATATTTGTTATAACGAACCTATGATCATAATATCATCATCAGTTGTACATTAAAGCGACTTCTTCCATTTCGCAAATCATAACATAAAAAGCAATAACTAAATAGCTTTAAATATATCACAAAGTTTTTTGGCAAACTTATCTTTAAATCTTGTTTATCTTTACACAAAACTAATACTTTAGATTTCCAAGACTTAGAGGGAGGGAAAAAGGAAGATATATTAGGAATTTAATTGTCATTTGAATATTACAAGTGTCGAATATTAATACAAATATTTAATGAAATCTTAAATGACAAATTGTAAATAAAAACGCCATGTGTTTTTGTTTTCAATATTAGAAATTGTAAGTTAAATTTTGTTTTTGAATTTAAAATTTAGAAAAGAGAATTAATTTTATATATTATGAAAAATAGTTTACGAAATCACGAGTGAAAAATTAAAATGTCACATATCATTTGTAAATGTTAAAACTACCTAACCTTCGAACGAATTAGCATAAAAAACGCTGCACATCTTCGTGACGCCAATCACGAGTTTCATCCGTAAAAATTTTACCCTCATGCGCCTTAAGAAGTTTCAATTCAAAAAGTATTTTTTGTATCTTAATTTAAGCTTTACTCTGTTAAAGTGTTAATAAAATATCAAAATGATACGCTGTTTAATTATAAATAATTAAAAAAGAAAATAGTCTAAAATTCATTGCCCTGAGAAGATCCCACAACATACAAAGATACATTTATCTTATGATTATGCAAATAACAATAACAAGTATACGAAACTAACAAGAGAGGCAATATTAAAGTTTTTAAACTATACAGTGTCAGAGTTTTATTAAGTAAATTCAAGTTTATTTATTTATTACTTAATGCACACAAACAAAAGAAAGACTACGTCAAAAATGATAAAAACAAACAATATGTTAAAAAAGTGTACAAATGCGGCCTTGTTGCTTGGAGCAATCTCCTCCAGACAACCTTTGAATTTTAGAAGTTAACTATATTATCATAGAGTAAGTGCAAAATCATAAAACATACTCGTAATCCAGTATAAAAAATAAGCCTTATAGCTATAGGGGCATAAATATATATTACATAATTCTATACAAATATATATATAAATATAACAGACCTACACATTATATATCCAACACTAATAAAGATACATAGATTATTATACACTTTTAGTTTAGTTCGCAAGTAAATGAAATGAAGTTCCGGTAGAGTAACAATGTAGTAGATAAAGTAGCATGTTCAAAGTGTCCCAGATGTCCACTCGTAAACAAATTTGAGGGGTCCTTTAGTAAATTTAATAACAGAGGATTGAACATGTGATCCTGGCTCATAAAAGCATCTGCTTTAGTGGACCAGGTTTATTAGTTTTGTATATTTGTTATTATTATATTCAAAGTATTATTTGTTATAACTTGACAATACAAGAATTGTCTCGGAAGTAAATTCAAAAATAAGGGTTTGTGGTGGTCTCCTTTTGTGAAGATGTTCTTCGCAAAAAGGAGACTGCCGAAAGAACACGTGAGGGTTGATCCCGATTGATTTTTGTGCAAGGGTAGCACTGGTACGTTCTGCCCGAGTTGCCGGAACCACCCTAGCAGGCACGTGACGATACCAAGGCGGTTTTAGTGGGTAAAAATCCCACATAATCCTATTTCCTTTCCCTAAGTCTCGGGTATGTTTCGAACATTTTTTCCCCGTCAAGAAAAAACAAAAAAAAGGGTGTAATTGGCATATCCTTAGGTATATTATAGATCGTTTTTTTTATTGCTGACAGATAAGCACTTGATTGTGATTACACCTACTGATTATTGATGATACAGTCTAAGTTGGAGGCGCGCTAATCTGATAAGAGGCAATTTAACTCTTATGGTTTCTACATAGCATCGTACGGGAACACAAAAGCCTCCCACTAGTCCAAACATAGATAAATTAGAAAGTTTAATTTCCTAAATTCGACCTTCTCCTTTCGATCTTCTTTTAGCAAACCGATTCGACAGTATAGACATGAAAAATAGCATATTAAATGGTGAATTGCATGCTAACAGGAAATTTAAAGCGTGTAAAGCTACTGTGAAGCCTTTATACGTATACAGTTTCATATTGTAGTGAAATTATTTTTTAAGTAAAATTTTTATTACAGCGTGTGGGTAGAACAGCAAATTTGACACTTACAGTGGACACGCATACCTCAGGAAGATATCTTTGCAAGGCAAGTGTGGATGGATACCCAGAAATTGAAGCTGAAGCGTCTATATTTATCAAAGGTAATACACGTTTCTATCATATGTTAGCAATCATTATTATTTTATTTGTAGATTGCTATTAAATTACTATATTTGTTTATTATGCTGAGGTCTTTGTCATTATATCAGTGAAACGTTTACATGCATTACATCCGGTTTAACGCTTTTCCAGAAATTCGCAAATTTTATAAAAACTTGCTTAGTCTGTGATTGGTGGACTAATTATTTTTTGGGTGAGGCGTTTGGTATAAGAAATATAGCACAGGAGAATGAAGGGATATTCGCCTAGTGACAGTTCTTAGTTTGTATTGTGTTTTAAGTTATTTAAAGTATGTAATATAATGATGAAGAATCGGAATAAAATATTTATTACTTAACAATAGCAAATTAGTGAGCGACTCTAAAACATATTATTATAGGAGTAATTCGATGAAGGAAAAGAATATGTAGATAAATATATTTATCCAATAGGGATCAAGAATAACAAGGAAATCCAGGCAATTTGCTTGCATTGGCATCCCTGTTACGCCGACTTGTATTTATAAAGAATTGTTGAGGAAACAAACAATAATACAGTTTAAGTTACTTATTTATGAAAGCATTGTACGCGATGCCAATTATGATGCAGTACCTTAAAAAGAAAAAAACATTACGAAATAGCAATTACTTTTAGACACTATCCAAGATAGATTTATTTTACATCAGATTGTTTTAAGTTGCTAAATCTTATTAATTGTCATTCATTTCTAACAACCAGCTGTACTTTTCTAAACTACTTATGTATTCAATAGAGGATACTGAACTATTCAACTCAATAGAGTAGTAATGAAATATTCAATTTAAATTATTGTGTCAGCCACGTAATTAAATTCCAAATTAACGTTAACCTATTCATTAAAATTAAATTGATTCATCTTCGGAGTAATTTCAACAATAAAACAACAAATTAAACGTAATTTATATACAAAAAAGAAGGAAGGAAACCAAAATATCCATTGTTGCTTTTACAGTAAGTGGTGAATAAACAAATTTCGATCGTATTGTTATTGTAAACAAATGTATCATTGGCATTCAATGAAATGGAATCTAGGACGAAATCGTTCATTAATAAACCACATTTCCAAACTCGTAAATAGGCTTTCCATTATGAGAAAGGGGCAATTGAGAACATTTCATTCATTGCCAAAATAACTTGAACTGGAATTCCGTCCTTGACTTATTTTTTCGAAGGCATTTCATCCATCGACATTATTTACTTAATGACTTTCGGATTTTTTTAATATATTGACCTGTGACACAGACTTATGTTTACGTAGCAAAGTATTCATAAGATTTAGATCAACTAACTTTCCATTCTTTCGAAGATTTTGAAGTCATTAGCTCATCAGCAAAACTCAATCTTGTTGCATCCTTATTGGATGGATTTTTCATTCTGCAAAATCACTGGGAGGTTTATGCTAAAATTTTACAATGTCATACTGATACATCAGAAAAGTAACTAGACACTAATAAATAAAGATAATTAAGTGTTTTGAAAATCAAAATATTCTTTTTTTCAAGTCAGCTTAAAAATGTCTTTTGAATCTTTTACTTTGTGTGTTGGTAATGGATCTTGAGCCATTTAAGCAGTCGAGGCTTCACATATTTCTTTAACTTTGTTATGGTAAGAACACTGTCGTATATTATTATTACCCGTCAAATGATATCTGTTTCAGCCTAAGATAAGTTTACACATGATTATTTTTGGTTTTTGTATTGTAATTGTGTAGTTTACCTTTCTTACTATATAATTACGAACATATTAGACAATGTTAAATAGACTCTGCAATTCCGCAAGTTTAAGATGTTAGCGTAGTATAATATCAATAACAATGCTTTGGCATTTTCACTGACTCTATTTATGTCTATTTCTGTCTATTATGGCGAAATCACTCGCATATCGTTCTGTAAATAAAAGCTTACTGCATTAGCCCATTGAATATCTAGCTACCTCCTAATGCCTTCTTACTTTGATGTGATAGATGACATGGATAGTCCAGAATATAATATGAGTCACGAAGTTTTTAGTCTGAACAAGTTACAAAATGTTATTACCCAACATTTCTGAGATTCCGGAAATCAAAATGTTTTAGTTTTGTACACAAATACTTCAATCTGAATAAATTAAAATGATACAAAACTCACAAAGATATTCCATCAACGATAGAAAGGCATTCCATGTTTACTAATATCGAGATTTAATTTAACGAATGTATAGAATATTTATTACCTTATAGTGGAATTTGATTGAATCTACACAATAGCTTGTATTGATAAATTTAATTACATCAATGTTAATACTGATTTATTAGGTACAAATGTTATAGGCATTCTTGAAGATGATTATTTTAACAGTTATTTTGATTATAATATTATTTATATTGATATCCAATCGCGTTCATCTGTAGATAATCGCGTCGGAAATGTAAATTCATCTGTTGCAATGTTATTTTTAGTGCCTTATTAAGAATGTATTGATGACCATTTCACATTATTAAATTTAGAAGAAACATTTAAATAAGTAAAGATAATTGCAGATAGATTGTTATTGATTAACGCATCGCTTGAGGTGATGATTATGTTAAAGAAAGGTTTTTTTATAGAATCACCTGACACTATAATGGTTTATATTTTAATGCTTTCATGACTCAGAACAAGAATAAAAGTAATCGCGTAAAAGTAATTAATCAAAAGTTTTAGTCTCCAACAAAAGTTCATAAAAATATTTGAATAAAAAAATTATCAACAATTTCTAATTTAGGATACCCTCAGTTTGTAGCTCTTAATATACTATTGCTTATTTTAATCTACTGTATCTCAATTTTAAATAAGTCTTAACGAACACCACAGTTGTCTGGAATAATTTAAACCCTTTGTTGATCGTAAGGTAGTTCATCTTTCCGTCTAGGATGATCCTTTTTGTTTGGCAAGTTGAAATAGGTATCTTTGGTTACCATTCAGCTCCTCTTAAAATACAAGTATTGTACTTTTACTTTAAATTTATCTCATAGAGCTAAGATATTTTTTCATAAAGTTTTGTGTATGTAAAGTCGCTAATGTTTACAATCCATGGAGATTAATCAGGGTCTTATATCCAAAATTAATAAGAATCTCTTCTCCGTCTGCGTCGTTTCCCAAATGCTGGAGGTTTTGACCTCTCACAATCTGCGCTATCTACTTCTATTTTGCGCGACACGGACAGCATCCTGGGTTTTAGAGTGGTGCGAATTTGATCTGTCAGCGCATGGGTCTTTACCCTCTTGGTCTTTTTTCTTCAATTTTCCCGGTGACAATAAGTTTTTGTAAATTATCATCGGGCTTATGGGCTATGGGACCAAAAGCTTAAGAGTTCTTTAAAGGCTCGTGAATGAAATTCTTGGTTGTTTCATGATGTTCAATTCATTCAATATCGATTGACCTGTTCTATACGCTGTCTATAAAATTCATAGCATTTTTCTCCAATGACGCCATCATTCTATACATTTGCATCCAGTAACGCCTTGAGTATTTAATGTAAGTCAATTTTGTTGTAGGCCCACCAAAAATAATATCCAATCATACGCAGTTCGGTTCACAAGGTGATACAGTAAATATAGAATGTGCAGCCTTCTCAGTACCCAGAATTGACACGATTGTTTGGACTTACGAAGACAAGGAAATAGACACTATACATGATCACGTAAGTAATTGATGTAACAATTTATAAACCTGACAAAATAATAAACCTTTTACTATTTCCCTTTTATTTTCAGTGATGCAAACTATTAATCCGTTCAATTTATGCTAATTTGCCTATAGATGTTAAAATTTTAATTAATGATATAACAAAAGTAAGGGAATACGCTACAGATTAATAAAACGTGATGAAACTATATTGAATCACTGTATCTTTAAACTTTTTTTTAATTATTTGCATGGTATTAAAATATATGCGATACAAAATTGATCATCATTAAATTTTCTTGATAAAAATTATGTTATATCTGTATAATTTCATAACATACGATGCAAATCTTTGATCGTGTGTGTGGAATAACTTTATAGTTCCCGTACCAATGGATTGCAACACCCTCAATTGATCACTCGTGTATATCTCTATCTACCCAGGATTATTTGTTCCGAGAGGACCTACAACCCGGCGGCATCGTCAATTCCACTTTAACAATACGTGAGAGTCAATCGAAACACTTCGGAGTTTACAAATGCAATGTTTCTAACGACTATGGAAGCGATACCTTGGAGATCGTATTAAAACCGATGAGTGAGTATGAATTGTTTCTTAATTATATAATGTGTCATTGTTTATTATCATTAATGACTTGTTTCATGATTTTTATTTGGGGTGTGACTATGATTTCGCTGCCTCTGCCTCATTGGTCTAGTGGTTAGCATGTTCGACTACAGACACGAGGTACTGGGCTCGAGTCCCGGGTCGGGCCAATTCAAAACATTAATATTGAGTTTTCTATAAAAGATTTTCTCAATATTTTCCCGAAGTTGGGAAGTCGGCGGTGTGATCCACCCCCGTCCCTCGGAAAGCACGTTAAGCTGTATGTCCTGCGCCTGACCTCTCTTCGGTCGTGTCGGAATTCCGTCACATCGGACTATGAGAGTGAAGGAATAGAGAGTGCACTTGTGTACTATGCCTGCCAATCCGCAGTGGAGCAGCGTGGTAGGTCTACGCTCTAAAAACCCTCGCTTCTCGGAGTTTGGAGGCCTGTGCCCACCAATGGGACGTTAAAAGGGCTGCTAAGTACTATTTACTTACTTATGATTTCGCTGCTTTTGATAAATAATCACACAATCCTAACGATTAAAATTTTAGTTAAGGAATTATATAGAAGGATATAGATATACTTTCTTAAGCCAACGGTAAAAATGGAACCAAATCATGTTAATATAACATTTATACATTTAAATAAATTGTGGGCATAAACTTGACATATTCTCCTTCAGAAAAGTTGCGTGTTTAAATTTTGGGCAGGGTTTTCTTTATAAAAACAAACTTAGTTGCCTAATTTTGTCATTTCATTCCATTATTGTGTTAAAAATGCATGACAATAATAACACTGGGGAATGTGTAAACGTGTGGTGAATTAATGCTCCAAAAGCCTTCTGTTCTGCTTCATCCAGGACTATTTCTAGGACACGAGATCAGACTTATTCCTGCTCTTCTTTTCCCTTGCACCTTCCCCTGTATTATCAGTTGAAGCAATTGATACTTTTCGATCCGCATTACATTACCAAGATACTAAAGCTTTCGAATCCTTATAGTATTTTAGTCCACCCTTTTCTTATTGACCATCTGCAAGATCTTTTCATTGGAAATTATAAATATATCTTTAAAATCATTCTATTATACCTGCATTTCAAAAGCCTGTAAGCAATTGGTCATATTTTATGTTAAAGTCTCAACATTAAATTTATAAATTCGTTTTGGTGAAAGAATATATAAACATGAAACGCATGCCAACCATTTTCTTAATTTAACATAATGGGAATCGAACTCGGACCCACTTCTGTTGTCTTATGATTTACTCGGCTTAGAATTAGTACACATGAATGACTTACATACATCCAACATAATTACTAGTATTATTAAACTCTTTTCGCCAAAAACTCTGGGAAATGATATAAAACATATTCCAATAGGAACTTTTTCAATTCGTCCAAAAATTTAAGTTGAATGTCTGGATTCAAAATGGATTTTTAGTTTTAAAATCTAAAAGTTTATGCCTCGTTCGTATATTACCCTGGGGAATCTTGAATCGTCCCCTTATATTATTCCCGTTGTATAACTTTTATCGTGTCGTGATATAAATCTTTCGTTTCTTAGCTATAAAGATTGCTTTACTTAATTTTCTGAGATATTTAAATAAAGAGAACTAAAGCTTATAACTATACTGTATAGAAAAGAGGTTATATCGAATTACCGGTTTCACTTGGCTAAATTTTAAGTCAATCACGAATAGTTTTAAAGACCTGGCGATGAATGAGTCACCTTAGAGTTCTAAAACAGTTATAGAATTACTTCCTTTCTAAAAAACCGTAGTGGGGCACATCGGTTGAACAGTTTCTAAATCAAAAATCAAAAATATCTTTATTCAAGTAGACATATTACAGCACTTCGGAATCGTCAAATATTTTTTTTCCACACTCTGATTCTAATATACGTCTGATGATGGTACTCAAGATCGGCTTAAAATCTAAAGTTACGAGGGTTCCTTCGCGCCCTGATCTGAGAAGAACCCATAACAAACTCAGTCGGGTATTCTGTTTTTTTACCATCATCATTAAAATAACAATTTTTTAATTTTTTAATTAAAATTAGAGCAATTCGTTCACTCCCAGGCGTTTATATCGTCTAGGTAATCTTGCAACTTATAATACGATTTTTCTATCAACTTTCTTTTAACAAAGACTTTGAATTTATTAATTGACATCTTTCAAAGCGTGTTTCTACGTATGTTGAAACATACACCTTGTGTTTCATCTTTTTATTTAAAATAACCATAAGTGTTAGAAGGACAAGATTTCTAGTCAGGGTTTTATATGAGTTTCTATATCTTATCTAAAATATTTTTTTATTATAAACTAAGAGACCCGCCAGACTTCGTTCTGTCAAAAAGATTTCGAATGTGGCAGATTTCAGTTTTAAGAATATCGAAATGAAATTACAGCAGTACTAAATATCTATAGCTCTTACATTTTGTGCCTATTCATTTTGGTCGGGTTGTGACTTCAATTGATTTTGAACTTTTTGCAGTGGTAATAAAGTGCAAATTGACTCTGACGTTAGGAACACAAGTACATTGCTTAGACAACAATGAGTACTTGTAATTTATTATAAATTTTATTGAATAGCAATAAAGGTCAAATTGACTCTACATTTTAGTTAAAAAACATTTGTATGGAAAAGACAAAACTTTTCTCGCCGATAAACCCATCCTTGGACTTCAACGAACAATAAAAAAAAATAATTGTCAAATCGACCCAGGCATTGCTGAGTTATGTGTTTACTAACACATTTTGCGATTCATTTTTTTACTATAGATAAAATTAAACTATGACATAAATATTTTGTAGTTTCAAAATTTTTCTCGGTCAAACACTATGACAGGGAACTTTTATATATGTACATAGATATACATATTCACATTAGTTTTATTATAGAAAACAATCTGTGATCGTAGTTCGTGGTCCTGTAAAAAAACAGGGAAAGCCGTGCTTAATATTTTCGACGCGAAAGGAACTAGTATGTTGAATTTCAGATCAATAAAACTAATACGTTTTGAAGTTCTCGCAGTGTTTTTTTTGTGAATATTTCCTATGTTGTAATATTCATTCTTGTACTATAAATGGTGTAAATGTGCAAACTTTGCCAGCTGTCCCCAGCGGTTTCAACCACGTAGTTCAAAATGTTGTGGAGCTATCAGTAAGTTTGTTATTTATCCGATCGAATTGTAAATCTAAACCAATCTATAATCCACCTGAAGATACACAAAAAATTTAAAGAAAATCGGTCTAGCCATTTAGGAAGAGTTCAGGGACATACACGCCCATATCAGAATTAAATACATTTAAAGATTACTTCATAAAATAATAAAATGGCAAGGAAAATTTTCGCTAAATTGCCATTATCACAATCGGGGCGCTAGTTTTCTTACCTAAACGCAGGTCGTAAAATCCGAATACATCTTAGGGAACAATTCCGGAACGTCAAGGGACATCAGTATTACCCCCCAAACATTGACGAAGCCCCATTATGAGCCCAACGACCACACATTATCGTAAATGTATTGTCATTTTAACTTTATGCCCGACACATAAAAGATGGCATCAGTCTTCAAATTATTTTGGACCGACACTTCCTTTTTCTGAGTAAAAGTTCCCATATTTACCCTCGCACTTTTAAACTTTTGGTCGTATCCTTTGCATTCATATTCTTTAGGGCAAGTTAAGCCATTTTACGCGGGATGTAATAAATTATCTTAACCCTGGAATATATATCATATATTGTTTTACCCGATTTGAAAATTATCCAAATGGTAATGCCTAATGATAAGGGTTATATCTATATCACATTTCATAAGAATTTAACAGGTCTATACATGCATATCCCAATATCTATACACTTAGATTTACATTTCAAACAAATCATTATTAATACACTGTTATTCATTTTTATCATAATAGACTATATTCTCATTAAGTCCCAATTCTTAAAAATTTACTCATCTGTGGACCATGAACTTGGAAAGACATCTATAAGTTAATAAAATATTCGTCAAAGTGCCTGATTCGTTGAATAGGAAACCTCTTCAGTTTTTAAATATATAATACCACTGTTTCAGTCGATATAACTCGCGTAATACCCAGTTCTGGGGAAATTCGATATTTATTGGATCAGTATACAATCTTAACCTTTCTTGCATTAAAAGTGAGACATTACACAAAAATATAATATATAGAAATGAGATTATTTTCTCTCATGGGAAATGACTCTAGGACTAAAACTTTATTTTAAGTAATTTTAGTTTTTTTACTATGGGTCTTTTATTAAAGCGTGTTTATGAAGTGAAACTTATTTAGACCCATGAGGGTAAGATTTTTACGGGTGAAACGTGTGATCGGCGTCACGAAGACGTGCAGCGTTTTTTATGCTAATTCGTTTGTTGGTTACGTAGTTTTAATATTTATAAATAAAATCTGGCATTTTAATTTCCCAATCGTCATTTGAGATTTCAATAAAATATTTGTATTAATTTTCGACACTTTTAGTACTTTAATGACAATAAATTCCTTACATATCAATCTTTTATCATCCCTCTAAGTCTCGGAAATCTAAAGTTTTAGATTTTTAGAATCATAACAAGACAAAAATTGGTTTGCCAAAGAAGTCACTCCTAACATGTGTACTTTGTACGTACACACTTTTCATTTTTTTTTTAAATTTTATATCTAAATTTACAACAACAAGGGATTAGTTACTCCAGGCGTGGTATTGTCACCCTGTAGGTCCTAGTTAAAATGGTGGGATGAACATTTTTCGCAATTATATTGTATTTTTATCGATCCTTAACAAGTGCGCAAAAATTTCAAGTAATCCAACATTTTGAAGTTGATCGAGTTCGGATTTAAAGATCTGTTAAGCGAAGTTAATATAAGCGTGTCAATATGCAATTCTTGTTGCAGAATCATTTCCCCTCCTGCTGATACTCTTTGGTGTGACTTCGGGTACCATAATGGTCGCAGCTGTTGTCATGTTAGTGATTTTATGCCAAAGGAAACAGAGGAAGAACAAGCAAGCTCAAGTAACAGAGAAACCAGACGTCACTGTTACAGCTGAAGAACTTTTCAAGGAAAACGACAGGAATTCTAACATTAGCGATCTCAAACTGGAACTGAGACAAGCGAATGGCAGCTGTGAAATTGTAAGTATGGGTTTTATTGAAAACTAGCAATTCCCTTCTTCTTTTCGTTCCACTCCAATTACTGGACGTTGGATATCAGCTGTAAGAAATCTGTCTTGATTTCGGGTGAAGTAAAACAATTTAGCACATCTTGTGACACCAGTCCACTCACGAATATTCCGGAGCCACTATTTCAACACCACGATTTCCGGCAATTTTGGCCATCAGTATCAGGTGAGGAAGAAGTCATATCTTTCGTATTTGAAAACATGACCAAGTTAGGCAACTTTCCTGATTTTGATGGTCTGCGATTGTTTGCGGTTTTGACAGAATCGTCTCAAAACCTCTGCGTTGCTGACTTGTTGGGTCCAATGCTTGAGACCATGCACCGATATGCCCACATTTCAAAAACCTCTATACATTTTCGAGTTTCTTCCTTGATAGTCCAGGCTTCACATCCGTATAGGGATACGGGCAAAATGTAACACTGAAGTAGACAAATGCGTATAGGTATACTGATGTTACGACTGGAATGTATTTTTCTTATTTCATTAGTCCTTAGTTACCGCCTAAATTACGAAAGGAGTAACTTTGTTATATTCGCATGAATTTAATATTTTGTGATGTCTCTTAAGATATGTATGTTGTTGTGCTACTGTATGGTGTCAGTCCCATAATTCTTGCTCCCTTGAAAATCACTGAGTCACTCAACTGAATTTCTGGTCAATCGCGAATAACTTTAATAGTTAGTGATTAGAGTGGTCTAAATATATCGGATTGATGTATTTCTAAAAGGCCCTTTTTAGGGCAAATTGATTGGACGGTTTCAAAGTCTGTAACGGTCATAAGTAGATTTTTTTGTATTCTATATATGTTATTTAAAACTGACGGCGTTTTTGTTATCCAATTTTTCATTTCCATGAAAGCGTAGTTATATAATAACTGAAAACATTGATTTGTAAATGTTGCATACCCTCTATTGATGAAATATTTTAATGAACCTTGTATGATGTATATCAGGAAGTGTTAGAAAAAAAGGCAAAATATGAGCAGTATTTGTTATACAATACCCAGTAACATTAGATATCTACCAGTTAAGATTTTATAAATAGTTCTAGATCTCTGTGTTGTGTAAACATTCATTCATGTAAAAAATTGAAATGTTAACATTACAAATGTATATAAATTATTTATTAATAAGGGATAGCGTCAGTAATTAGTGCAAATTTCAGGATTATTCCAACACGGGCTCGGACAGTACATTATGTTCAAACGCCAAATTAGGTAGCGGTATTCCTTTGGCTGGTTCCGTACCGCTGTCATCAATTAATCAAACAAACACATACCAGCCTTATAGATATAGTAACGATTATACTGATCCTGCCTACGTGGACTGTTATAAGGTAAGTTTTTAACTAAATCTTTATTAAGAATAACATACATTTTCAAGGTCTAGATGTGTTAATCTTACATCCTATTTGATTTTCAAAATGAAAGTTTAACCAGACCTTTTGTTCTTGTTGTTCCCTGGTAATTATATATCATTGTTTCTGTTATTAAGCTCTTATAATCATATATTTTACATTTGATTTCATTGAACTTAAGCTATCATTTGAATAATAATTTCTACAATTAGTTCTATTGAGCACGCACCGGAATGAAACAATGAAGTTATTCTTTTAAAAACTTTCTTATATAAAACATATGATATTTTACGTATGATTTAATCCAACTTAACCTAGGAAGTCTTTTGAATCGTCAATTCTGTTCGTTGCTAATTAATATGCCAATATTTATCCTAAGGAAGTATCGGCATGAAATTATGTAGTTACTATTATATAGTATAAAACAAGCTATATATAAATGCATATATAATATAAAGTTAATCATATTTTAGTTAAGCTTATTATATAAAGAACTTAAACGTAACTGATAAAGATTCATTCATGAGACTTATTTGACAAACAAGACATGTTTAACAATATGCGAGCTTATCTTACATCAAATTAATAAATTTGTTTAAATTTTAAAATAGTTTTTTTAATGGGTAATGTTTATTTGTAGGTAAACGGGTTTGGTAACGGGTATCAAACCTACGTCCACTATGGTCATGATTATACGCCTGGCTCATTACGAGTGCAGTCACCAACATTGGGTAGCGAAAAACTTACACCAAACAGGTATCTAATAATAATTTAATTAATACATACAAATTAGTAGTTTACTACCAATACTGCTCTTTTTTTTAACAAAAACATTATTTAACAGAAAAATGTAAAGTAAGAAACATTACAACAATACTTTTGATACGTGTTTCTAATTTCACATTATAAGTATTTTTGAACTACTTTGAAATTGTCTATTTTGGATTATTTTTCAAAAATATCATTGCATCTAGGATAAAGTATAAAAACAGTTGAAAATGGAAACGTTTTACAAATATCTAAAGCTACACGTACGCTATAAGAGAAAAGACAAATATAGGCAAAAAAGGGTTTGTTATGTAAAAGCTATACTTGATTTTAATTTTTTTCTAAGGTCCATAAACGGGAGTCTACCCAGAAGTGTAGATACCCCATCTTCTGTACAGTACAACGTGAATAATAGTTCGCAAAATAATTCTTTACAACGTTCAACGAAACGACAAGACAGCAGTAACGCGTTGAATACAATGGCAAGTGAAGGTGAGTTCTTTAAATATATATACTACTTGCTATATATATAACACGCTGGCCCGCAAATTATTTAAAAAAAACTGAGAATAGTAGGATAAATTAGAAGAAACAAACTAAACTTATTATTAAAGTGATAAGTTTTTATCACATAGGCCCGTGTCAACTACTGGTCGACATGATACGATAGTTCTATCTCAACTTGTGCAACTAGTAATATAAGCATCACATTTTTTAAAATCATAAGGTATATGATCTATTTCGGTTCTCGGTAACAGTCGTAACATAGTAAAATGTGCGTATATATAACACCAGATAGTAGAAAAAAACTAAAAATAAAATCAGTTAAAAATTTACCGTTAAAACGGTGCATGTGTCGCGTCGAAAGTCGTTAAGTTTTTTGTGGTATTTTATAAACTGAGAGTGTTAAATAGTGATTATTTGTGTTTTTGATTATATAAGTGATGTGAATAACAATGAAAATTCTTGAAACGTTTTCAGTTTTAAGATATGATCATATAAATACAAGACGGACTTTGTTTACTATCTCAAAGTTTATCGCAACATGACGCTACACCAAAGTCTTAATTTAATAAACAAAAGATAAAATTGTATTGTTTAAATATTAGCAAACGTAAAAATTATAACATTTGGTTGTCTTTCATGAACATTTAAGTTCCATGAACCACTTTAGGGTCATACTTGCGGGGCGGGGCAGGCGACATATATTTTCTTTAAAAAGCGCGGGCAAATTACGGGTGCTAATAAAACGCGGCAGAACAATAAAAGGGTTAGGGTCTATATCTAAATCTATTAAAGTACGCTCTTCCTCTCTCACTCTAATCCAATGCTAACAACGTTAACCTTATTACGGACAGACTAAGAATAAAATATATTTTAAAGTCAATAAAAGATTTAATTGATAAATAATCTTCCCTTACATTATCATATTAATATATATAAAGTTTAAATAATAACCTAAGCTTCAGCTTAGCTTAGATTCAGTTTAGATTACTTGGTGAGTAAGTTATTACTTCTGTCGGGCGTAACGAGATCGTTGCTTTTTTATGAAAAATAATCTATTATCGTGAACAATTTTCGATTTGCCAGTTACTTCGTGTTTGCTTTTCAGCGTCGAGATATATACGTTAACTTCATCTATTTATACACTATAAGGAACGGTATTAATTATGGAAATGTATTAAACGTACTGCATTTATTATACGTAGGAGCTCGGGTACCCAACGGCGGTATAATTCAAGGCGTCGACGTAAGATACGCAGCGACTTACGGTAATCCACATCTAAGAACAGGATTAAGTACTGTTCACACTGCTAAACCAGCTGCAACACCAGCTCCACCGCCGTATTCATCAGTGAGGAGTTCTGTTATATTGCCATCAGGTAAAACATTACCATTCTACAGTGAACTTACATATACATTAGGTTTAATTGCAACTAAATGCTTACCTTCTGTGTAAATCCAATTTGAATAACATGTATAGCTTAACTAAATAATTAATTTCTAACTTTTGTGTGTAAATACAATTTCGAATTTTGCTGTGTACGAGGTCATCTTTCTACACGTCTAAATATTGTAATTGATCAATTAATTTACAACAATTTACAGTACGATAGAAAAGACAATTATTTTATTTACTTTAATTCGAAAGTATAATAAATAATACGAGGACTTTATATACCAAACATGCAAAACAGATACATTGATACCTTTAAGTGAGTTCTTTAAGTATAAAAAGAAAATTAAAATAAATATGATATTAAAGTACAACAAAAAGTAATTGCATGTTAGCAAAAAGTTCGTGGACTCAGCTACAAGCTGCTTTTCAGTCCACGCCTGGTGCCACTGCTGCCAACACAGGAAAATAATAAAATAAATTAAATTATGGTGATATTTAATATAAAGTACTTACTATTCCACTTGTCTACAGGAGTTTATATTATACAAGTAAAACAGAAAAATTGTATAACTCCAAATTGCTTCGCAAACGTTATATTCTTTATAGTCCAAAATACAATTTCAAATACAACTACATCTACAAAGCACAGTGATTGTTTGACACAAGGTACTGCTTATTCCAATTCATTAGCAGTAAATAAAGAAGTATATTATAAAAGTAAAAAAGAATGTCTATGTAAAAGTCCAATCGGCTAACTTGATCCTTAAGATTTTGCTTATTATTTAAAACAAAGTGCTCATTGCACATTTATAGAAGTAATTTTAAAAGTATGTTCAAAATGTTATATATATTTTAACATGAAATTCCAATCTGCTTCGCAAAAGGAAAATTTTTGACGCTTTTTGTATTAACTTGATGCTTAAGAGTGTGTTATGGTTTAATAATGATATATTACAGTTTTATATATATTGGTCCCACTTGGAGGATTAGGTCTTGAAGGTGCATGGTGTGTTGACATACAGGTTTGTGCAGGTACTTGCACCAGATTGTGGAATGTGAGGAGACGCCTACGTGCCGAGAATGTGATGCGGCTATTGATACGGCGTACCACACATTGGCAGAACGCCCGTCCTGGGGTTCTCAGCGTCACATCTTAGTGTCGCTGGTTGGAAGTGATCTCTCTCTGCTCAGAATAGTGGACGCTATGCTCGGTAGCATGCCCGGCTGGAGGGCAGTTGCCTCCTTTTGTGTGGCCGTTATTTTGCAGAAGGGTGTATTAGAGAGGCAAAGGGAGAGAGTGGTCGATGCTCCTCTCTCCCGCTGGAGAAGAGGATGTATAAGACGGCGCAATTATGCCCGCCTGCTTTCCCTTTCTTGAAACTGAGTCGGCCTCATCTGGAGCGCCAGAGATGAATGCGTTAGCGAACATCTGGTGTCCACCATACGTATACAGAGGGTTCCGCTGGGTTTCAGTGGGTATCCTGGTTTCAGTGAGTCCCACATCCAGCGTGCGTTAAAGCATTTCCCAGCGACGAAAAAATATACATTGTTACGGTAATTTCCAATATGCTTCGTAAGTGAAGTTTATGACACTATTTGCATTACCTCAGGTTTGAGGTGATTGTAGAATGTAAAGTACTTCTATTCTATCTCCCTAAAAGTAATATTGAACAGTATGCTGTGGTATCTATAATAGAAATTGTTATGTAAAAGTCCAATCCGCTTCGACAGCGAAATAAAGTTTATAATACAATTTATATAGAAAGTGTTGTTTAGGTACATCCTCGCATTCAATTACGTCGCCCACGAGCCTCGCTTCGCCTCAGTGTGCCACAAGTCCTATAACTAATTCTACGATGTCAACGGACAGTGCACAGCCAGTAAGTTTCAATTTAACTTCATTTATATGCACATTCTGAAAGTAAATTTGTATACCATATTGCAGTGGAATCCTTACTGAACGTTTAGTACAAAATATAAACTAATACGAAATCATACACACTAACCTTTAAACTTTTATACAACACATTAACTATAATTAGATATACTATGTGAGTTTAGTATTATATTAGATTTTGTGTTTTTTTTTATTGTTACAGGAGAACGGTTTTTTAAAATATAAAAATTACTTAAATTGTCTTTAATAAATTTGAAATTCAAAAGCAAAATTTAATTAATCATTTGTATTAATTTTCGACACTTTTTATGTTTTCATGACAATTAAATTCATTAAATTCCTAACATATCTTCCTTTTTCCCTCTTAGAGGTCTTGGAAATCAAAAGTTTTAGATTTGTATAAATATAAACTATGCAGGCACGCACTTTTAATTTTTTTTTGTTTTTTTTTTTGTTTGTAACAGGGAATTAAAGAGATAAACTTTTTAATTCAACTATTTTTTGAGAAGTTTAGAACGCTTGTCGTAGAAACGCGAAGTTTTAACTATATGTTTAAAGATATTGTATGACGATGAACTTTTTTCATACGAGTATCTTTCTCTAGACTTGCAATCTTTCAAATCTATTTAAACATCGCAGCTGATGATTGTAACTATTTTTAGTACGATAACTTCTTATAATAAATCTCTTGCTATCAGAGAAGACAAGAGCTGACAAGTCCATAGCGCGTCTAAAATTACATCACTTTCAATCGTCAAATGTTTCTGCATACAATATTTTTCCATTGTATCCACTAATTATGATATTAAAATCACACTTCAAAGGGTTAATTTGTGCCCTTTTCTGAGGAGAATCTACAAAACAAATGATTTAATTTTTTCGACTGACGAAAGTGTTTTTGAGAGGTCCTTATAATAACGTTACCTTTAAATGAATTGTCAGGTTTAGTGTAACCTAATTAAATTAAAAGCAGTTTTAGTTATATGAAAAGTTACACGTTTTTCTGCTATTCCTTTTTATTTTCAAGTTGATATCAAGTCTAAATCTGGTTCTACGATGCGCACATCACTTAATCTTATAATACCCATAAATTTAAGTTGAGCGTATTCAATAATAAATCTTTTCCCGTTGAGCAATCAGTCAAACCCACAACCCGAAGTAGTAAAACGCTTATGTTGGCAACTTTTGATAATCCCGAGCAAACGGAAATTGTGAAAAGTTCAAACGATCTTTGAACAGCGCCGCAATTTTATTTGAATTTGTCACTGACAACAGAAACTGGAAGTGGGACGTGGGATATGTTTTTAACAACCAATATGTAGACCCTGGTTTTTATGTTTACTATTAAAATTAAGCTATGGCTATTAACACAGCTATAAATAACATAAATAAAAAAAGTTACTTTAAGATGCCAATTCTATATTGATTTAACTGATTATTCTACTGAAAAAAATAAAGGATCAAGAAATATATTATTTTTAACGATTTTTCAAATGGCTGTAGCTTTTTCTAAATTGGTCGTATTGGAGTAAAGTAAGAAGCATTTTGAAGCATAGATTTATAAATTGATAACTTATTTAAGGGAATGCGTTTCTATAGCAAACTCCCAAAAGGAGTTGCGAAGATGTCACTTAATAAATTTCAATCTTTAATCAAAAGATTGAGATCGTTCCTTAATTTGTAGAACTATTTAGAAGATCAAAAAAGCGTGGAGTAAATAAAATGCTCTAATCGAAATAGAATAAATTAAAAATATATATTTTAATGATGATGATGAGATAAACGGGACATCCGATTGAGTTTTTTGTGTGGTTTTTTAAGGACAGGGCGCAAACCCTCGTAGTTTTAGATTGTAAGTCGTTCTTTAATATCATGAGTGTAAAGTATAGTTAACAAATTGGTAACAAACGAAATAGGGTCTGATGAGTCAAGTCACATAGGTTTAATCTAGTTCAAGTTTTAGTGCCTTCCATAAAAGCTACACCAAAATAGGCTTTTCAGTTATAAGCAATATGGAAATATGTTTTAATAATATGGGTATGATAAATATAAATCATTAATTTATACAATATTTTATATGCTTTATTATAAGTCTCAGACAGATAACACGTCCAGAGATTAGTCCATGTATGCTGTGACGTCATCGGGCTGACTGATTGCTTCAAATCCTCACGTAATCCCTTAAGCATGCAATCTCCATGTAGTTCGGATTTTGGTACCGACACTATGATTTGGTTGATTTGGCATGAACCGAGACTTGGAATCATTTACCGGACCAAAGATATTAAATTGAAAGAGATCTAAATAAAATCAAATGAGATCACAGTAAAGGGCTGACTTTTCAGTAGTAAAAATAAAGAAACCTCAACAACCCATTACTTGGATACCCGAATTCATGTTGTTGTTTTACATACATACATACATACATAGCATCACGCCTCATTCCCATAGGGGTAGGCAGAGACAACATCCTTCCACTTGCCACGATCCTTGCATATCTCCTTCGCTTCTTTCAATCTCATTAAACCTTTCATACAAGTTCGTCGGTTTAGAGTACTCTTGACCTGGCCGTTATTTAAAATGTCCTGGATTTGGTCCAGGAACGTTCGCCTCGGTCTTCCCCTTCCAACTTTCGCATTCACTCTTGACTCATAAATCCTTTTTGTCAGTCTCCTTTCA